>JADRCD010199640.1:483-14136 GCA_019843815.1 Montemys delectorum | reverse complement strand
AAAAAAAAGAAAAAAAAAAAAAGAAAAAAAGAAGGAGCCTTGAGAAATATCTAAAGCAAACTAACTCATTTGTGTTCTTGTAGCAGTTAGCTTTTGCTGTGTAACACACAATCTGAAAATGTACTGACTTAGGACTAGTGACATGGCTCAATCGGTAAGGATGTCTGCTGCCAAGCCTCAAGACCAGAGTTCAATTCCCAGGACCTCCATGGTAGAAGGAGATTACTGCCTCCTCCAAGTTGTCCTCTAATGTCTACGTGTATACCATAGCATGGAAATAGAAATAAAGGTAATATTTCTCAGTATTCTGTGGGTAAAGAAGGCAGATTGGAATGGATTAGGATGGCTCACACTCGTGTCTGCTGATGGGCTCTGTGTCAGCAGAGAATACTTGTTTATGTGCTTCTCATTATTCAGCGGGCTAGCCTGGGCTTGCTCATAGAATGGTAGTTGCAAGTTTCTCAAGAGGAGAAAGCCCCAAGTGGTTTAAAGTCTTTTAATGCTTATTGTTGTCCCATCAACCAAACACTAAGTCATGGGGTCAGCCCAGGCTCATAACAGACAGGTACATCTTAAGCATGGATAATGGAGCCATCTTTGCAAGCTTACCTAGTTGTTCCTCCATCTAGTTACCTGATAACTAAATTGATATGAGGTCACCACCAGCCTTAAGCCATTCCAAGTAGGAAGTGTGAAAACATAGGTCAGATTAAACTCCTCAGTAGCTTACATGTTTTCAAAGTTCGTGTCAAGCTTCCAATGAAATCTGAATTCCTCACATGGGTTTACAAACTCACTGTGGTCTGGGCTCTGACTCCTGTTTTATTTTGTAATTTTTTCTCATCCTCTTTTACCTACTAAAGCCAGTCCTAATGGTTTTCTGTCTCTTTTGTTTTTGAGACAGGGTGGCCTTGAACTCACTATGTAGCTGAGGGTAATGTTGAATATCTGATCCTCTCTCTCCTGTTTTTTTTAAGGTAGTACTGGGGACCTAACCTAGGGCTTTGTGAGTGCTCGCCCAACTGAGCCATGTCCTAAAGACAGCCATAGTAAAGCATTTTACCTCTCATTTGGAACTTCTATATTGGAAGGCCACTCCTGCCACTCAGATCTTTGCAAGACTAGCTCTTCCTTTTCATTCTGATTGTTATCTTTCAAAAGGTATATGAGCCTTGATCATCTGTATTCAGGCACTTATCAATTCTCTGTCACTAAACCCTCTCCATCCCTCTTCCAGTTAGAATGCTGGCAGCTCCCAGCTAGCATCTCAAAGTTTTACTTGCTGTCCCCCCTTTTGCACCTAGAACATCACTTGGCACACGGTGTGTGGTTTCATCACCTGAACCAAATACTGAGAGAAACAGCTTAAGGAGGAAAGATTTATTTTAGCTCATGGTTTCAGAAGCTTTAGTCTATCATGGCAGGAGTCATTGGGATGGGAGGAGCACAGTAGCTCACTTCATGATGAGCAGGAAGCAAAGGGGGGGGCAAGAGAGTAAGCGAGTGAGAGAGAAGGAGAGAGGGAGGGAGAGAGGGGAGAGAAAGAGGTAGAAAGAGAGGGAGGGAGGGAGGGAGGGAGAGAGAGAGTAGGGGGAGAGAGAGCTGCTCCCCCTTTTAATCTTATTCCATCAAGGCCCTGCTCTGTAGTGTAGTACCAACCACTCAGGACGGTTTAAGCACTCTTAATTAACCTTGCACCGGAAGCACCTTCACAGACACATCCAGAGGTGGGCTTCACTGTTTTCTTAATTTCTTCTTTGTTCTCCATTGCACTGCCAAATAAACAGAAAATGCCTCCATTATTCAGGGGTAATTTAACCTGCCTCCTTCTCTGTAACCATTTTGTAAAACACAAGGCTCTCGCAACTCAGTGCAGGTATTCCTGAATGAACTGCCTGAGACTCTCCATCTGTGTTGGTTTGTTCCAAACCCCAAACTCTAGGAACAAAAAGTTAAGATCACACAGTGATGAATTATGATGATAATTTCTTTTCTGTCTCTTTCTTGTTTTGGCAATATCATTTACAACGTGACCTTGCCTTAAAAATATTTTAAAAGTTAAAAAAATGTCAAATCAAATAGCACCAGAGGATTAATGAAAAGCAACAGTTGTCTGTCCTTCCTACCCCTCTCCCCTGCCTCCTGCTCTGCTCCTAAGAGCCCTGTTTTATCTGTTCCCATTTTAGTTCTGAAGCATAGCTAAGTGGTGTGCGTATACAGGTCTCCTTTGATTTATCAACTTCAGAAGTCATCTTCTGCTGTGGGGCTACGATGGAGGAGGATCTAGTTCTCCTTTTCTCCCTTTCATGTCGCAGGCTTTCCTCAGTGTCTGGGGAGCCAGGACTGTCTGACCCGAGGGAATGAAGGTCAATAGAAGCTCTGTGCTCACTGGTGCCCCTCGAATGCTCTGGCCACTTTACTGTGGGCTCCTCAAGTGCATGGATATTGGGCTTTTGTGTTGTTCCATTTATGCTAGGTCATGGCATTTCCCCTCCTTCCCTGCCCTGCCCTGCTCGGCCCTCTGCCTACTCTTTCTTGTTCTGCGGTGGATTTACTACGTTCATCATTCTGTGCGTAGGTTGCAATTAATGCCTCACTTCTTGACTTTCTCACCCTGTCTGCCGTGTGTGACAGCCTCTCCTCAGGGTCTAGCCGGTGGGGCTGCTGCAGTTCTTTCCAGGAAGGTGCCAGGCCGGGTTCCTGTTCTGCTATGTAATCAAATTCCCTTTGGTCAGCTCTGAGATCTGGAAATGGCCTGAAGTTTTTCTGCTGCTGAACTAACTCCTCTTGTTCTTTTGAAGGAGCTCATGCTTTTCAACAGTCACACATTCTAGGCTGGAAAGACTGCTTTGCCATCAAAGGCCAAGACTCACAATCAGAAGTCACATTCTCTGGGGCTTTATGGGCAAGAAAAGTGAACATAAGTTGTGGTCTGCCGCTGGACAGTCTTCCCCACCCCCACCCGATCACTCATATGTTGTTCAGCTTCTCTCTCTCTCTCTCTCTCTCTCTCTCTCTCTCTCTCTCTCTCTCTCGTTATTCACAGATTTTTGTTCTGACAAACTTTAATTTTCTCTGTCCACCTGTGGGCAGCAGGATGAGTTTTCCTATTGTTCCCAGGGCTACTGTCCTAACCGCCTTGGCCTTTGCACGCGGCTGTCAGACATCTATGTGTCTTGCTTATTTTCACTTGCTGACCTGCCCACTTGACGCCATCAGCAGGTTCTCTAAGAGCCTTTGATCAGAGCAGCAAACTGGGTTCCTTTCATCAACCCAGAGGCTCCCTGATGCTGGGGTCCACCTCTCTGTCAAACTGGGAATACCCAAGGTTGTGAATGACAACTTCCTCATTAAACTAAGGAGTCTGCCTCCCTCCATCTCTTCTGGGACCAGATGGACTTGTAGACATGTATATCATAGGGAGATATTTGTAAGTACAAATGCTGGAGAGCCTGGGGTTGGGGTGGGACATTCAGGGGAATGCAGCACCAGTGTGAGACGACTGGTTTGTCCTGGCTGCCAGTCTGAACCTTGGAAGTGCTCTAACATGTGCTGAATAGCTTGGGTATTGTCTTTTTTCTGTAGCAGCACAGTGCTGTCTGTATCTCATGGGGCCTACATAGGTGAACGACCTTTCACCTTTCACCTCACAGAGGGAACACGGACCCTCTGAGCAATAATAGCAAGTGAGGGTCCAGAGAATGGACAGACTGGAGCTGCTGGGCTCAAGAGGAGATCAAACATGTGAGCCCATTTCAGAGGATTAGCAAAGCCAAGTCCAGCAGTTACTGGAAGCTCTAAGTGGAAACTCAGGTACCAGGCATAGTACCATATAGGTACATGTATATATAGGTCCATGTATATAGTACATGTATGATCAGAAGAGGATGGGGCCAGGACTGATAGCTAGGCCAATAATCCCCACTTGGAAAAAGTCCTTCAATACACAACAATAGTAAATAAGCTAAGATAGTTACATTACAATAACATGTGAACATTAATAATTGTCTTGTTTTCCTTCTCCAACACTGCTCCCCCTCCCTCTTCTCTCCCTGCCTCCCTCCTTCCTCTTTCCTCCCTTCTTCCTTCTTTTCTTCCTCAGTTGTGTACTGTAGGTTGTTGTGAAATGTACTATGTAGATCACGTTGGCCTTGAACTCACAGACCTCCTTGTGATCTTGCTGAGTTCGAGGATTTCAGGCATGTGCCACCATACTGGGCTACTGTTAATACTAGTTGTAGAACACTTTTATGAGAAATCTGTAAGGTTTACTTTTATGTAAATCTGTACAGAAGGATTCTGTTTTAACTGAAAGCCATTCGCATATACAGATGCCCCCATACTTGTAATAGACTATATTCTGATACATCCATTATAAGCAGGAAATGTGTTCATTCCACTAACTTGCTGGACCTCCTAGCTCTGAAACACACTACAGCAGAGTGTGGGTTGTTCTTCCTTGTGAACACACAGTTGGTTGCAAGCTGTGGCTCAGAATTGTATGAGAGGACTGTACTATACCTTGCCAGCCCAGAGGAAGCTCAAAATCAAACATTTTAGATACGAGTTCTTTAAAGACCATTTTGCTTTTTGTACCATTGTAAAGCAGAAAAATTCTCAGTTGAACTACAGGAAGCTGAGAACAGCATCTACACACTCTATAAATTTTTTTTTTTGGTGAGTGCTCTCAAATGATACACAGTCCTTTTTTACTCTGGATTTTATGTTTTTATCATTAAGAGAAAATGTTTTGTTTCCAATGAATTTCCTTTCTTCTTTTCTTTCTTTCTTCTTTTTAAAAGTGACACAGGGGCTAGGGACATAGCTTAGTTGGTGGATTGCTTGCCTTGCCTGCAAGAAACCCTGGATTCAATCCCCAGCACCGCATAAACTAGAGTCTTAAAAAAGTCAAACAAAAGAAAATGACACACAGTATATTCATAGCACACAGAGGCTGCAGGTTCAGAGTCTTGCAGATTCTAAAAAGGACCTGCAAATGAATGAACTTGACTAGGCTGAAGAAAAACCAACTGCCAGAAATATAATCAAATGTCCTTTCATTTTGACTTGACCATGGCATAAGAGCATATCGCACAAACACACATGATATTGGAGATTGCATATTGAGTTTGAAACAAAAAACGTAACATCTGAAAAAATAGAAACATGTAATTATTAATTTTTTTCTTTCAGATTTTGTTACTTCTTTTCTTTAAAAGCAGAAAGGTGACACCTTTTCTTTGCCCCAACATGTCAATGTAGGGTCTTGCATTTCATACTGAGATGTGCTCTACAGAATTCAACCTTGAATCTTTTAACTGAGAGCAATAGCTTTATTTAGTTTCGTAATGGAGAACAGCTGTTCATGGCTGAACATGGATAGAGTCTTTGTACGATAGTTTTTGCATGTAGCGTAGCCAGTCCTGAGATATTTGTAGAATTCTGGGATTCTAAAGTTGCAAATTTTAGTTTTTAGGACTGAACCTGTGGCTCAAAAGATTCTCTTTCTGACATGAGGTTAATTGAGAAAGTTGAATTTTTAGAGCTCTACAGATGGTATCACATTAATGAAGAAAAGCAATTTTCATAAGATTAGAATCTTTTGTGGAAATCTCTCCTTCATGCCAAAAGTTTTGGGAGAGCAGTTTAAATCTCTTTCACGTCTGAAAATTCATTTTGGCCCAGGAAATGAATGGACCAAGTTATTTTTTACCAGCTGAGTTTCTTGAGATATAGTTTCATCAAGAATTAACAAATTAAATAGCCCATGTGTATATGTGTGTATATGTATATGTGTAGATGGTTGTCATTTTACTGAAAAGACTGTTAATATTTTTATTTTTGTTAGTGAGTTAGGGTGAGTATGTTTATTGAATGATACAAATACTTAGTTAGTTTTCAGTTGCTCCTTTGCCCCATGATTAAGAAGAGATGCCAACATCATTAATGAGCCCCCACTTATCTGGACAGTTGAGTGTTAGACTGTAGGTGTCTTGCTCATTAAGCAGCAGGGACTCCCTGTCATTTCAGCCATGGGAGCAACTCCAGAGGCCCATGCTGCATTTTTAGTACATCATTTTCAAAATTCTTGGTGAATTATTTAGCATCCACAATGAGCCCACATTTATGACCCACATTTTGTCATCTTGGATTTCAGTTTCAAGACCAGAACACTGACAGCTTAGGAGTCCCAGTTCATATCTGGGCTTACTGGTATTGACCTGTCTATGCTTAGTGTTTCAAGATTTGCCAACACACAGGCTGAGTCATTTCCTGAAATTGTGCCCATGATGGACACCATGCCCCAAAGTGCTCCGATCACAGGCAAGTCTCTTTGGAAGCATAAATAAATACAGCAGACTGGGTGGCATTATTCTCACTGGGCTTCCACAAGCTTCCCTAGGAAATGCCACAAATAGTTCACCTTGCTCACATACTCTGTGCTGTAGGTTCTCAGCCGTCTTATTACTATGTATGTGAAGCAACAACATTTTTGTTTAGTCTTCTATTCACAAATGCTTGTTTTGTTCGAGCCCTGGATTCCTGTCCTCAAGAGATAGATAGATGCTCTGTCAGAGACTGCCTCCACCTTTCCTGCCTGTTTTATTACACAGTGGCAACATTTGTAATAAACCTGAAAAAGAAACCTTTGAAACTCAGTCCTTTGTTTTAGATCATAAGGTTACATATTCAGAGCAGGCTTCTTTGATTGGACTCCTTTGATACTGATATATTTTATTTGCATGTCTAAATGTTAAACTTGGAAGAATGTTTTGAAATCATGATAAAAAGGCTATATTCTATTTCTGTCCAAACACGCAAACCATATATATATGCACTCCAGTTTCTTCTCTTTTATATCTAAGTGGTATGTCTATGCCTTTTATTCCTTCCTCTTTAAAAGGCACACACATGGCTATGTATCTGTATACGGTAACATTATTTTCCTCTTGACTCTAGTATAGGCTAAGGCAGTGGTCAGCGAGTTGGGTTTCAGGCTTAGGGTGGGAAGGGAGGAGGGATCTGTGGGTTGTAGGACAATATGGAAATTGAGCAACGACCGTGAACTCACTAAACGTGATTCTTGTCCACAGCTTTTCTATTGCTGAAGCTCCATACACACCTTAAAACCAGTGTGTACTTGAAGTATGCAGTGTCATGAGTCTTTATGGACAGAACATGGTGGAAAGTTCTGCAGCTGCTTCTAGTCAAGAGCTTTGATTTTTTTGAAGGAAAGAAGTTGTGTGGGTTCATATAAGAAGTGTTCTGTTTATAAACTTTGTTGAGTCATTCAAATACATATATTTAGAAATACATATATAAAAGTTCAACAATGTCCTTGACCAGACACAGCACAGGGTCCTGGTTAGAGTCGGCCTGCAGGCCTCCAGTGGGAACCTCTGGTGTGCATGTTGTTTTGGATGTCTGTCAGGTCACTCATGCTACTCCTCCATCTTGAGGGGTGGGAGGTGGGTTCCTACTTCACAATCCCAGTTATAGTTGACCAGTCTTTCTCTGGGATGTTGGAAGTGGGACAGTGGAATTCTCTTCAGCCAGGCAATAGTGCAGTCTTGTTCTACCCTGTTGATCGATGATCAGAGAAAAGGAAGACCGAACAGGTATGCAGGGAGAGCCAATAGATAGTGTGTGGTGAGGGGTGAGGGTGCTTACTCTTTGATGCTGTGTTCTTGGTTCTAGTTCACCTTGAGGTCAGTAAATAGTAGAAAGATAAAATGAAAGATAATTATGTCAATAGGCTTCCTATGAATTCAGGAGTAATCTGGGCGGGAATCCAAGTGGTGCTAGTAAGAGCCAATGGCTAGCTTTCAAGTGGACAGGGGTTTCCGTGTGAGCCGGCTGTCCAAATGGAGCTAGTGCTTAAGCAGTGAGTCTGGAGTAGTGGGAAGGCTTAGCAGACAAGTAAAAGATGGCTGCTTCCCGGGTGAGCTTAGAACTTTCTACCTTCTGAGCTTTGTTCAGCTCACCCAGAAGTTGTGAGCACTAATGAATCTGTGTGTGTGTGTGTGCACATGTATGTCTCAAGTGCCTCTCTGTACAGGTGTGCGTGCTTGCAAGTGTCCCTCTGAGTGTATGTGCTCCAAGGGCTCCTCTGTGTGTAGAGAAGGGGTGGAGGTGGTACTCGCTGTTCTCTTAAAAATCTAGCAGCTGCCATCTACCCATTTGCTGTCTGTTGTTGTTTTGTGTTAAATGTGATCTCTGGGAACTGAAAGGTGGTTCTCTGTAAGAACAGCAAGCACAGCCCCTAGGCCATCTTTCTAGCCCTCTACCTCATTTCTTGAGAGAGGGCCTCTCACAGTACCTGGAACTCAGGTAGATGCACTGGTCAGTGAGCCCCTGGAATTTTGTCCCTACCTCCTAGCACTGGGATTTTAAGTACCTGCTGCCATACCTGGCTTTCTAGGTGGGTGTTGCTGGCCAAACTCAAATCTTCATGTTTATGCAGTAAACACCTCCTGAGCCATGGACCCAGCCCTGTGATTATTTATTTTGCATTTTTACAGTGCTGGGGATGAAACCCACCCTTTTGCTGAGGCTAAACCAGAGCTTTGTCACTGGTCCCCAACCTTAGCCCTTCTCCTCACTGTTTCTCTGGGGATCTGGGCTGAGTTTGAGACTGGAAAGCCTAGTCTACTCTCAGCCATCTGAGTCTCCTTTCACAAAGTTGTATTCTCAAAGTTTGCCATGGACCCGAAGGACAGCAAGGTGAGCAGATCACACTCGGTCGACTTGTAGACTTGTGTTGCCATGGCAGGAGATGCTGGGCAGGAACACAAACAGGGTGTTTCTGATTTTCTTTCTTGAAATTCCTTTCCCCAGAGGCTCCTAGGCTCCGGAAGCTCTTGTCATCTCCTCATTGAGGCAGATGAGGATGAGAGTTCTGTTGGGAGGCATTTCCACTTAATCAAGGCCAGTCATACTCAAGCTCGAGGATTAGCCTGAGATCTGCAGATCTGCACAGTTGCTTGGGCAGCCTGCTTTCTGTCTTCACTACCTTGTTATCTGGCCCTTCTCTGAATTCCTGTAGCCTTTCCAGGACTTAAACAACGAGATTAACAGCTATCATTTTTTGAATGCCTGCCATATGCTAGACTCTCTTGTGGATCTTTCACAAATATTATTGATAATAACACAGCAAAGATAACTAATATTTATTAAGCATTTACTGTGTGCTAGGCCTTGTGCCAAGCCCGGTACGTGTATTAACTCACTGAGAATCCTCACAGTGAGGCAATGTATGCCTCATTATTTTTTTACATATAAGAGATGGTGAAACTGGGATTTGGATGCAGCTTGGCCAGACTCCAGGGCTTCCCCCTCCCCCATTTTTGGTGCATTCTTGCTTGGTTGTGTTTTGACTGGGCCAGGCACATCAAATTGCCTAAGATGGGCTGGGTTCTGCCCATTACTAACTGCAGGGGTGGGCAGCAGAGTTTGGGAGAGCACTGTATCTCCTGGGAGCTTCGGTTTATCTGCAAAATAGACACAATAGTGTTACTTTCTTCATAGGGTTTAAACGAGTTACACAAGAGGGGTGCTGGATGCTGAGGGGGTGTTCCATGCAGAGATAGTTGCTTTTCTAAGACAGTAGCCCTGCTATGAGACAAGGGCACTGAGGGCATGCCACTGACCAGGAGTCAAGCTGTGTCTGATGAGAGTATCTGACTGAAAGCTGCATTGTCTTACAGACCCCGGGGTTAAGTGACCTTCCCCATATAGAGACCAGGGTGAAGAAGTAGACAGTAGTCTCTCCCTTGATGAGTTTTGGAATTCCACCCTGCATTCAGGGGGTTGACTTCTTGCATGATACCCTTTCAGTAGTATTGCATTACTGATAAACATGTACAATCATGTCCATGATGAGGCACTGTGGTGGTTTTCAAGCCCTCTCGTCATTCTTGCCGTGAAAAGGTAACACTGAGTGGTCTAATCTCAAACATGGAATGGTCCGAATGACTCACTCTTCTTGAAGAGGTGGTAGGGAAAGTCTTCAGAGGCTGCTGGGAAGGACGAGGAGGGTCTGCTCAGGTCACTCTCTTAAGAGAACCAACCACCATGTTGGGATTAGGTTTCAGTGAACATAGAGAGACCACATGGAGCATTGGACAACAGCCCCAGATACATTCCTTGCTGATAGCCAATGTCAGCTGCCAGGTGACTAAATGAGACCTCAGGTGATTTGGCCCAACCTTTAGCCTGTTTTTCCAGCTGACAAGTGGTGGGGGAACAAGCTGTTCCCCATTGGCTTTGTCTAATTGCTGATGTGAGCAGTATAAATGCTGTTACTTCAGCTGGGAAGTCGTGGGGCTTTTTGTTATCTGGCAGTGAAGTGGAACATGCACATACATAACAGAACCCTGAGGAGTGTTGGACAACAGTTCTATGCGTTCAAAGTTATACTGTTGTATTTCAAAGCTTACTTCTACAGGCAAGTTCCATAGCCTGTTGAGACTGGCTGTCCTCTGTGAGATGGCAATGATGACCAGATTGATTAAGGATGTTGTATTAACTTTCTAGGGTTGTCATACAACAGATTTTTGTCAATTCTTAAGCTGGAAGTCTGAGGCAAAGTGCTGGCAGAATTGGTTTCTTCTGGGTCTCCAGAAGGTCCCTTTCTCTGTGTCCTTTCTTGTGTGTGTGTGTGTGTGTGTGTGTGTGTGTGTGTGTGTGTCTGTATCCACCTTTCTTCTTAAAGGGAACAAGTCATATTGCTTAGAGCCTACCTAAGAGCAACTAGGACCTCTTTGCTTGCTCCAGGGGAGATCTTGTCTCCTCTCACTTGAATAATGAATAGACCAGCTCTCTACTAAACGTAGTATGACCTGCTGGCCCTCAGCTTGGTGATGGTGGCAAGGAGTCCCTTCCAGAGGGAGGTAGAAACTATTTTCTCACCTTTCGGTGATTGCTTATTCCTTTGGGAACCCTTTGAAGGCCTTCTGGATTAAGCCTAAGCATCCCTGAGTAGTCCAGCTCAGGGGAGGGAACTATGTAGACAGCAGCAGTTGGTGGCTGGGATTGTTTGCTTGTTCCAGAACTGACCCCTGGCACCAGTCCTACTGCACACAGTTTGGAAAAGGTATTTTAGAGAGAAAGTCCCGATTAAGAGAAACCTTTCTGCCAAGTCCTTTGTTTTCCTTATGTTGCCACAGTGTCTGGGGCTGAATTTTTAAAATGGTATTTTTCTGGAAAGGACTTTTTGGTCTTTTTTGGAAATGTATCATGTAAAACAAGATCACCGGTGGGCCATTGGCATGATGTTCCCAGGGCCAGCTTGGGAAATAGCAGATGGGCGAGGGTCACTCAGTGGGAAAAGGAACAGAAACATATTTGGAGGGAAGAAGAGAGGCGACTGAGAGGCTGCCATTCCTGGGTCAGAAGTGAGCTCAGGGCTCAGATTTACTCCCATGGGCAGGCATCACGATGGGGAGAGACAGAGGGATATGGTCCCAGAGCCAAGTTGTGGGAATGTTCCCCAAGATCCTGTTGATAGCACTGCTATATCTCTGTCCATTACAGACAGAGAATGTTCCTGAGCCTCCTGTTGCTTAGTCTGTGTAGGTGAGGTGGCAAACATGATGCCCCAGGAGCCACGACTCCTCCATTTTTGAAGATAGCTAGGTTTGCTCAGGAGACTCCAAAAAAGGTTAAGCAATGTCTTCCTACGGGAGTAGAGGGTCCTCGGTGCAGGACCCTGCCCTCCTCCACCTGAGGGTTCTTGGTGCTCAGAACCTGTTCTCATTCTGTTTTCCAGAAGCTTGTGTGTGGGAGGAGGCTGACCCGGTGGCTTCTTCCTCCATTAGTAGCACAGACACAGGCCGCCCTGCCTCCAGGTCCCCCCAGGTCCAGGGCTGTGGGAATGACTGTTGCTGAGTAGAATTTCTGTGGCAGGAAGGCTCTTGGAAGCTCTTTGTAGAGCTGGCTTCCATTCTTTGGGCTCCTCTGGTATGCCGTGCATTCCTTGTCTTGGCCTGGCCTCCATGTTCCAGTCTCTGAACTCCTGAGTTTATAGTGACTGAGCATATGAATGTCCTTACAAACTTTGAAATCCTCTAGACCTCTCTGTTTAAGTTTCTGGTTGTTTAAATGACTTCCATTTTATAAGTAGGATTGATTAAATTTTGGGCCATTGGTTGCTGAAATGAACCCTTAGCTCCTCTCTGTTTTCCGAGGTTAGAGGTGTAAGTTTCGGGGAGATGGATGCAGGTTAGGGGGTGGCATTGAAAGTCCTGGCTCCAGGAGTTGGTTTGAAGTAAGGAGACCAGAGTTAGGATCCTTTTATTGCAGTTTTCTTCCGTGCTTGGTACTGAGCGGCTTTCCTTCCTTCTCTTCTTGGTCATAAGATGCCCATTGCTCCCCCAGGCATTTGTCCTATTCCTGGGTGGGAAGAAGATAAAATGGAAATGAATAGAGACAAGCCACTCCTCCCAGAGGCCCATCAGGTAACTCTGCTTCTGCTTCCCTGCCACCATACATGCTACCTCCTCTGCAGCCCGTTCGCTGCTGACTCGTGGAGAACTCCCTTCCTGTTCTTCTAAGCTGAGTCCCTTGTTCTCTTCTGAAGATGGGATGCCCGGTTGATCATTCTACAATGATGGTTGATGGTCTTTAGCACTGAGATATGACTGGCTAGCCTTTGCTAGTGGCAAGTCTGCTGTACACTTTTTTTTTTTCTGGTAATTTCTTTTACCCTCTGGTGCTGTTTTGATAATTCTGTGGTCTGTATTTTACATTTTTCTCAAATGAGCCTGCATGTAGTTCCCCACTTGCTCCAGATCACATGTTTCTTCAGTTTGAGGATCTTTGCATTAGCTGCTCTTCTCATTCCTGTAACAGGATACTCATCAAGGCCAGCCAAGGAAGAAGGTAGAGTTTATTGTGGTTCACAGTTTGAGGGTCCATCATGTACACAGCATCAAACAGCTGGTCACATTGCATCTGTAACCAGGGAGTAGAAAAAGTTGGGTGTTGGTACTCAGCTCACTTTTTCTTTTTTATGTAGCGGGGGACCTCACCCATGGATAGTGTCCATACTCAGGATGAGTCTGCCCTCTTCAGGAAGGCCTTTCAAGGCCTCAGGTGACTCCCCAGTGTGACAGCAAACTGACCACGTGGGTGTTGTAAACTGTCCTCAGGCAGGTTCTGGATGTCTCTCCTTTCCTTTAGCTCCCCGCAGCACTCAGACAGTTGGACCTTCAGCATATGGTTATCACGATTCTTTCTGTATTTTTTCCTATCTTAATTGTTCTATATTACATTTTGGATAATTTTGAAGGCTCATTTCAGCTTGGTAAGGCTCTTTTCAGTTTCAAATCTTCAAATCCTCTTTCAGTTAAAAATCCAGTTGTACTGGATTTAAAAAAAAATAATATTAGGATTTAACTCAGGGCTTCATGAGTGCTAAGCACTTGCTTTATCACCAACCTATACTGTTCTATCTTCTGTTTAATATTGTTTGATTATATCTTTTATTTCTAAAGCTCCATTTTATCAAATACACCATAAAAACAAGCCCACTATTCTATTTGTCCTTTATGTTTTAAAATCTTTTTCCTTACTTGACATTTCAAAAACACAGACTGTAATTTCTTTTTTTTGTTTTTTTGTTTTTTTGTTTTTTTGTTTTTTTGTTTTTTT
>JADRCD010199639.1:10506-26426 GCA_019843815.1 Montemys delectorum | reverse complement strand
CCCTTTAAGTTGGAGGTCTTCACTCTCTTCTATACCTATTATCCTTAGGTTTGGTCTTCTCATTGTGTCCTGGATTTCCTGGATGTTTTGGGTTAGGAGCTTTTTGATTTTGCATTTTCTTTGACTGTTGTGTCAATGTTTTCGATGGTGTCTTCTGCCCCTGAGATTCTCTGTTCTATCTCTTGTATTCTGTTGGTGATGCTTGCATCTATGACTCCTGATTTCTTTCCTAGGTTTTGTATCTCCTGGATTGTCTCTCTTTCTGATTTCTTTATTGTTTCTATTTCCATTTTTAGATTCTGGATGGTTTTGCTCATTTCCTTCACCTGTTTGATTGTGTTTTCCTGTAGTTCTTTAAGGGATTTTTGTGTTTCCTCTTGAAGGGCTTCTAGCTCTTTACCTGTGTTCTCCTGTATTTCTTTGAGGGTGCTATTTATGTCTTTCTTAAGGTCCCGAACCATCATCATGAGAACTGATTTTAGATCTGAATCTTGCTTTTCCGGTGTGATGGTGTGTCCAGGACTTGCTATGGTGGGAGAATTGGGTTCTGATGATGCCAAGTAACCTTGGTTTGTGTTGTTTATTTTCTTATGCTTGCCCCCTGACATCTGGTTATCTCTAGTGCTACCTGCCCTTGCTAATTCTGACTGGAGTCAGACCTTCCTGTGATCCTGGTTGTATCAGAACTCCCTCAGAGTCAGGCAGTCTCTGTGACCCTGTGATTCTGGGATCCTGTGACCCTGGGCTTGTTAGAGCACCTGGGAGTGCAGCAGCTTCCTCTGGGTGTTGTGGGACTGGCTGTGGAGCCTGGGCCCAAGGTCAGCTCAGGACACCAGCCCAGAGAGACTGGAAGGAACCAGAACCACTCTGCTGGTGGAGTTCCTGTGTGCCTGGTCCCGCAGGTCCCAGTTACTCCCAGTGTTGGGACAGATGTTGGGTCCTCCTCACCTCTGATCCTGAGTGTTTCAGGGCGCCTGGGAGTGGAGCTTCCTCTGGGTGTTGTGGGACTGGCTGCAGAGCTTGCGCCCAAGATCTGCTCTGGACACCAGCCCAGAGAGACCGGAAGGCTAGATAATTCTTAAACAAGACATTAAACAATAGTAAGAATGTAGCAGTTGTAACAATTACAGAAAAATATTCCAATCTGTTCTACTGAATAAATGTTACTGTTTTATATTCATTATTGGATAATGAATATAATATTTTATAATGTACAATATTTTTGTAAATGGTTTGTGTGTTTAGTAAATCCCAGGAAATGCTTAATTACAAAAAATTTAAATAATTTTAGTATACAAATTTGGAAATAAAAACATTATACACTGAAATTGGTCAGATCCAAATGCTGCATGTCAGTGAATTTCTGTATAGTTAGAATACGCATTCTGAACCTGTGGCATTTCACATTGAATTTTAGAGTTTTACTATCAAATATATCTTTATGCCAAAATGGACAAACAAAATCTACCACAGAGATAAAACTAGGAAAATGATTAATTTTATGTCCTTATCCATAATAATTACCTTGAAAATACTACAGTTCACTGAACCCAGGCTTCACAGAGTGATACACAGACAGCAGCTCCTCTGGCGCCTGCCTTGGATAATATCTTTGTTACTCTCCTTATTGCATTCTCAAAAGAGCCCTATTGTCTTACAAAATCACACATGAACATATTGCTCTGACATTGAAAATTAAATATAAAACTGGGAAGAGAGATAACATTTGAAATGTAAATAAATTAAAAATCCAATAAAAAAGTAAGAAAAAAAAAAGGAAATAAAAATATTTTCCAGAAATAAAATTCCATAAATAAAAAATGTTTTTAAAATTTTCTTGAAGAAAGTAGATGCTTTGTTGTGGCTATAATAAAATAGCTTATAGGAGGAAACTCACATACATTTGAAATAAAAATATTTCAACAAAGCATAGAGACTAGTTTGGCCTAGAGTAGGAGGTTCACATGAAAAATCTTAAAATCTAACCTAAGGATAAAGATTACAGAGTAGAGTGCTGGCTTCCAGAGACAGGGAACCTGGCAATGGTAAGATATTGGTCAGAGGGCACAGAGTTGCAACTGGGAGAAATATATGATAAGCAATAAAGGTATATATTAAATGTGTGATTACTTCTTGTAAGTACACATTGTCCTGTCCACATGACTTGATTTAGAAGTTTGTGGTGTCTTAATCTCCTCTACTGGTACAATGAAGACTGCTCAGCTGCCCTCTAAGAAGTGGAGTTCTTAGTAACTTTGATAAATTCCAAACCCAGATTAAAAAGCCCAAAGATTTTCACATAATATTTTTTGTATTTTGATTGAAATCTACATGTTCAACCTGTGTGTAGTTTACAACCCTTTTCTTCAGGATGCAAGTTGGCCTAAAACTATTTTTTGTCTCCCAGTGCCAGGCTCACAGATGTGTGACATCATATCTATCTGTCTCCATGAATTTTATTAGTACAAATGCATCATATAGGTGGAACCAAATAAATATGGTTTGTCATTCTGTTGGTGGCTTATTTCATTAGCATAATGCCTTCAAATATCATCCATGCTAGGGCATGTCAGACTTCCCTTCATTTTAACAGAATAATATGTCATTGCATAAATGTATGTGTGCTGTGTATGAGAAAAAGACATAAAAGGAGGGAAGGAGGAAGGAAGGGGGAGAGAGAGAGAGGCCACGTGGCTCTAGAAGTTTTGTAAATCTCTGGACTCCTACAATTGAGACTTGATGTCTTGGTTCTTTACAGCTTCTTGCATTTAATAGTCTTAGCTCCCCATTCCCCTTCTCCATTTTTATATTTGCCCAGTCTGTGCTTCCAGCCTTTCCTTAGAACTTTTCATTCAACTACTAGCTGTTGTGTGAGCTGAGAATTCACAGCTCTGGGAACCCAAGAGACATCAACCAACCGTGGGAGTCAGCTTCTAGCCTGCCACCTGCCACTTTCTGTTGTTGGATGACCTCAGATTAGAAGTTCAGGATTTCCTCACAGTCTTAGTGTTTCTGGCTTAGCTCGTTCTACCCATGATAAAGACCTCCAGGAAGCAATAAAAACGCTTTTAAGAAAAGCTTTTATTAGGCTTAATGTTGCTACACCAAAAAGGAAGAACGTTGCAGAAGCCTCCAGGACTAGTACACCATGCCCGAGAAACAGCCTGCTCTACAGCGAGGAGAGGGGCCTGGCACACGATGCTCAGTTGAGAACTCCACTGATCATAGCCTTACACAGTCACAGTGTGCAGCATTACCAGTTACGATCCGTACACAAGCACCAGTCACAAGCCTCTCTTACAAGCGGCCTTGCTTTATTTACCTCAGTTGCGGGCTTTCGGAGAAGTCGAGGAGGAAGTGCCCCTTTCCTACCCTGGGTGAAAACAGCTGCCTAATGAGTAGAATTTTCTAGAGTTCACTGAGGCATGGACTCTTCCAAACCTGTTGCTTGATGGCAGGAGCGGAAATGACTGCATCAAGGTCTCTGAAGCAGATGACTTCGTTTCAACAGCCCAATGACCAAAGTGGTCCTTGCAACCAGAAGGAAATTTCTTCAAAGACCATGGAGGGTTCAAAAATAGCCTTGACTCTAGTCAGTTGCCAAAGACAGCGCTGTTTGGCGATTTGTTTCAAGATCAAGGCAATCAGGAAAGACAGAAGAGTGTATTCATTTTGATGTTCATTAATTCACAGAAACAATAATGAAGAAGCAGGAAGTAAAGTTTGGTTTCAAAAACCTAAGTGTTTATGTGTATTGCAGTAAATTAATAGTAAAATATGGTAATTAATGATTTAGCATGGTAATGGCCATTTCTGTTAAAATACATTAAACATGAAAGAGGAAAAGGATAAACACATTTTGAATGCTGATCACTATAACCATTTTATACGTGAGAAATAAAGCTGTGTTCACAGTGATGACGATGGCAAATTAATACGTTAGAATGGTAAAACTGAGGCAGCGTAATTCTTAAAAACTCAGATAGTCAGATCTTTCTAGTTTCTTTATTATTATGCCTTTAAAAAAATGGTCAAACATAGTGTGAGCCAATGACACAGCATCTCCTGGGTGAACTTGAGAATTAGGAAAGACTTTAGAAAACTGGCAAGGTCCCAGAAAAGGAAAGAAGTTAGAAACATATACCACAATATACTACTGTTTTTAAGGTTTTCTTGTATAGATTTGGTTATGTTGAGAGCAAGCAGGCATGGGAAGGAAGGGTATTTTAACATCTATGGTACTGATACTGAGCTGGCTGACTTATAGTTCATCTATAATGTGTTGAGATTAGGGAAATAAAGATTATTACTGACTAGGGAAGCAAGATGCCTTTTACCTGCTTTTGTAAAGTCAGTTGATAGTTTCAGTTAAATTGAATCTAGTAGATGTGGATTTGAACTTAGATAAGCAAGTTAGTCTCTGTAGCAAGCAGAATGATGCATCTCCAAAGAAGTGTAGAACTTGTGGATCCCCTCACGTAGCAAAAATGGTTTCAGTAGGTATACCTGTAGGTAAAGACCTTCCAATGGGAAGATTGTTTCAGACTGTCTAGTTGAGCCTAGTCTAATAATTAGTTCCTACTATGTTAGAAAAGTTCAACATTAGAAGGAGGAGGGGCAAGCACAAGGAGTTCAAGGTTATGAAACTGAAAAGAACACAAAATTTACCCAAGTGCCCAGAATAAAATCAGCACTTCAATACCTTGACTTAAACCAATGAGATAAATAACACATAATAAGTTTGCTATTTAAGCTTTTCAATTTATGGTTGTTTGTTAAATTAATAAAACAACAGCCATAAAATATAAGTAATAGGATACAGATATGTGAGGCAGCTTAAATATTTAAAACAGAAATTATTCTTACTTATTTCTATTGACTCTACTATACAATTTTTGGTAAATCCAAATAACTATAAAATATAATAACTTTTAAATGCTAGGTTGCCATCCTAAAATGAATATAGAGTCTAAACACGTAACAAGTAGAAGAAACAGTAAGTTATGCAAAGAATTTTAACTGTTCTGAAATACACAAGAATATAATATCAGAGAAAAGATACATTTGAATTTGTAGTATTGGATAATGCTTCCTCCTGAATAGGAAGGTATCACATGGAATAGAATACAAGAGAAAGATTTCCTTGTTAATAGTAACCAAGAAAATTAGCTAGCATTAAAAACAAAGTTTTGAATTTTCACTTCTTTATAATTCTATCAGATTATCCATGAACAGCTTTTACTTTTTCAAAATAAATACAGTAAACCCCTAAGGCAGATTTATGTTAAAATCTGACACAGATTCTAACATTCAACAGAAAATGTGGTCATTGCATTTTCAGTGAGAAACAGATAATAGGATCTCAAGGAGAAAACTTTTGGTGATGTTTTAGTACTGTTCAGATAATTTCCAGCCAACAGCAACAAGTCGACAAGACATAAAACTGTACTGAGCTTTGTGAGCTATTTATATTCCTAACAAATGGCCCCACTTGTACAGGTCTTCTCTGTACCTATTTCTCATCTTGGCCACCTGGTTCATATTCTGTTTCTCTAATCTAACTGTAGCCCAGCAGCTGGAGGACCAATGTGCTATGCAATTGCTAACTTTCGTGTTACATATTTTCACTGTTATTGTGAATATAATATTGAATGAAAATTGGTTGATAAACTAGGTAAGTTTCGCAAGACACATTTAAACCATGCATTTATGCAGTAGCTTGAAGAGTCCACTTACATACCTTAAAAGATTATACAAGTATGTATGTCTAGATATAATTCATTTGGAATCAAGCAGCAAAATAGCTGCACTAAATCTGTATCTCAGGAAACATTATTGGCAAAATGGAAAGGCTCTTTGGACAAGCAGTTTCAAACTTACTTAGCAAGGACCTCAAAAAAGTACTGGGAAATAGCAGACACATGCCATTGAATTTTCTCAGGCCAGAAGCACTTTCCTGCCATTCTTTGTAGAAATTCTTCTTAGAAAATTCTAAAAAAAAAAAATTTCCATAAGCAATGGAAGAATAGGATGTTTTTCTATCTCTACCATATATAGTAGGAATCCAGAATCACTTTATAGACACACTAGTCTTATTCTTGTCACTACAAACAAGACACACAGCATCATGGGGTAGACAGAGGAGTGAGACATTTGAAGTATCTCTTAGGTGAATTTCAAAGCAAACTTCAGCAGCAGTGACAGTGGGAGGACATGTGACTATCAGAGTCAAGACCATAGAAAGACAATTGCATCTTAAAAGTACAATAAACTGGGGGACAGACAGCTGCTGTTCTCACCTGCACATTTGTCTATGAGGTCATTGTGGACTTACTGAAGTATTCTGAATGACGTTTTCTCTAGAAAGTGGACAGGTGGCCAAAACTATCACCAAGTGTGTGCAAGGTTTGCTTATTGCATATGTAAGCTGAGCACTCCCTTAAATTTGCTTCTTCATGTAACTCTTATGAAATTGCCTGTGCTACAAGCTTTGGAATAAAGCCAGTGCCTAAATGTGGGTCTTTATGTGGAAACATCATGAAAATGTGGGAAGTGAGGCTCCTGCAGGATTTTACCATTTAACCATGAACCCATTAATCATATGTCAACAGCTCTGGCATTTATTCTCTACCTGGATTTTCCTTACCAGCTTGTAAAGTACTTTGGGGCTAGCAAAGATGTTAAAAGTTAAACTGTAAATGTATAAATGAAGAAAACATAAAATTTAAACTACAGGCATTCATATACATGTATATATATTATTAGTATTGTTACAAATTTTTGATGCTATCACTATTCAGAGATGATCTTTTATATGACCTGTATAGTTGCACGTATGTAAGTATTTTCCTCACAAGATGGAGATTCATATTTACAAAGGCACCGCTAATTTTTTTTTCTTTTGAGACAAGATTTGTTGTGTATACCCAGGCTGGTCTTGAACTTGTGGAGATTCTGTTTCGGCCTTCTGAGTACTTAGATTAAAGTCAAGCACCACCATGACTATTGTTAACTAACTTTTTTTGTTCATTTGTTTTTTGAGACAGGGTTTCTCTGTATAGCCCTGGCTGTCCTGGAACTCACTTTGTAGACCTACCTGGCCTCAAACTCAGAAATCCGCCTGCCTCTGACTCCCAAGTGCTGGGATTAAAGGCGTGTGCCACTACTGTCCGGCTATTAACTAACTTTTAATCCATAAATTTTTTTTCTTTTTCTGAAAGAACTTCATAAATACTGGAGTTCCCCCTCCCCCAGTTTGGGTTGAGTTGAATGTCATTTTAAAAGCTTTGTGATACAGATTCCTTTGAGTTTATGTATTGCTTAGATGATGCCATGGTTCACATGGTTCATGTGGAGGAGAACCACTGAATGTGCCTGCTTTGAATTGATGTTTTTATTTTGGAGAAGTCTAGTAAACTGGATGTGTTCTCAGAAGTATTTTTGCTTTTTCATTCTTTGTTATGGCATTGTTACACAAAACTTTACAATGGATAGATGAACATCTGACGCTCTTCCTTCTAGGACTCAAAATAATTTCCCCTAGCTTTAAAAGAACTGGATTCTTTGTAGGGAATCTTGCTAATTGAGGCTTGATTTTAAGCTGACTTCTGACTTAAATAGGCAACTAAAGAATGCTGAGAGTGGAGGGAACAATCTTCCTCAAGGAAGGACACACCAACTGGTCATCCAAGTCTATACCATCAGTCCTGGTCATCCAATTCTATACCATCAGTCCTGGTCATCCAATTCTATACCATCAGTCCTGGTCATCCAATTCTATACCATCAGTCCTGAAAATTGCCATACAAGTAACGCATAGACTGAGCAGTTTGTATTTAGGAATATATATGTATTTAAATATACACTTGTAGCAACAATTAATGAAAAAGGAGACCATGAATTTGATAAATAACTAGGAAGGAGTATATGGGAGGATTTGAAGGGCAGCAAATGACAAATGATACAATTTTATTATCTTAAAAAATAAATAATTGGAAAAAGTCACTGAACTTGAAAATGGGAAAGATGGCTTAGATATTGTCAAGTATTTCTTGAAGACCAGAGATCCCTTGAGTATCACATGACAACTGTTTGTATGAAGAGTGCTTCTATGTGGAGCAGAAGACATCAGACCCTGCTTACGAAAAGGAAAGGTTTATTTGGTCGTCCTTTACTGTAATTCTTTCTCATTCAATGGGTTTTGGCATCATGGGGACCCTCACCCTCAGAGAGAAGAAGAGAAATAGATAGCAAGCGCTATGAATGGCTTCTTTGACTAGTCACGGAGATAGGACTAGATCCTGTTCCCAGAGTCCCCACTATTCACTTTACAATCTGCTGTTTTAAACCATCTTTACTTAGTTTCCCTTCTACACTTGTTGTGACTTTCCACTTCCTATGCCACATTTGAGGAACAATTTCATGTTATCTGCTCCATCCAATAGTAATCATAAAAGTAAACAGTGAGGTAATACATTTGATGCCTTGCCTAACAGTATGCAACAAATTCTATCTTTTATTTTGAAGACTGTAGAATAAGTATGTACTCTTTCTCCTTTGCTTCATCTATCGGTTGTCAAATGTTACCTGGAGTGACTTAATCAGGGCTGACACGAAACCTTTCACAAAATGATTGAATGCTAATGACTCATCTGCTTTCCAATTAAATGTAACCAGTTGAAATAAAAGTTCATGCTGAGTGCTTCCACTGGATGAGCTGAGGTTTTGGTAGTGGCACACCTAGGGGAAGTGGAGTATTCTTGTTGAAATAACCAAGAACAGCAGTGACATGGAAGAGAAGAAAAGGAGCAAGATTCAGATTGTAAAGATGCCGGCATCACCAATACAGCCTTGTGCCTTTGAATCTTTGGGGATGGTTTTCTTCTGTATATATCTATGATTTCATGAAGTTCTCAAATTTAGGGAAATTTAGAATCACATGGAAGGGTTATTAAGGTTCATATGGCTGAGTCATATTTTCAGTATTTCTGATGCTGTAGATCAGAACAGTGGTAAGGATCTGACTCTCTGACTGGTACCCAGGTGAGCCTGATGCTGCTGGTAAGAAAGCATACCAGGGAGAGGCTTTGCAGGGGCAGCTTTTTTTTTTTAATAGCCTCTCTTACAAAAGGCAAAATTTCTAAAGCCAGCTCTTGTTATGTCTAAAACACTATGCTCTTCTTTAACAATATTCAACTACTTTGATGTGACTTTAACTTAATATTCTTTAGATTCTGGTTTTGGTAAAAAAAAAAAAACACAGGCTGTCAGAAAATGTTTACAAAATATAAATAATTCTCAAATTTCTCTAAGAATAGTATCTGAAATCTATTAAGATAGTATTTAGAAATAAATATTAATGGTATGTTCATGCACATAAAATCATCCTGGATTACTGACAAGTATATGTTGTACAACAAGACTTTTCCTATGGAGAAACAACTCATGGACATGTCTACTCACCCCAGATACAGGGCTCAGGGCAGAGTAAAATACAAATACTACCGAAGTCCAACACAGTGAAGCAATGAGTTGTGTTAGGGATACTTACAGGAATATGGATAAGAGGTTACTTTACAGGAACGTAATTACTCAAAGACAGGTGAATCACCACCCCAACATAGGTGACAGATCACAAATATTGGGAAAATGAGCATAGCACAGCGCCAGCAGGCATGTCAACAGGTTGGAGAGTGTCTTCTTCCAGTGGCCTTTTCCAGTCAGCATGGCTGGTTTAAAGTCTTTTTGTAGCTTGACTCCTCTGAGAAAGACTTTCAGTAGCTTTTATGGCTTACCTCTGATAGGGAGGGCTCTACTGAATCTGGATAGTTTCAGAGACATCCTGAAGTCATTTTGCGTTGTTTACTTTCTTGCTTTTCTATAAGATGGAATATCTCAACCTGGGAAGAAGCTTCTACACAGTAGCAGAACAACATACAATCAAATCACAAGCACATGCAGACACACCTATCCCAACACTTCTTATGTTAGAACACTACTGAATATACCTCCAAAATTTCTTAAAAGTCAGTACAAACTGCAATAGCATCTTGCCGGTAACTAACACATGGACACATTACTCAAAATAATCAAATCTATTATCTTGGATTTAAGTTTATCACTGCTTTAGTTTTTATGTATTCAAGAAGCAGTGGAATTCAAGAGCCATTTCATAGGCAACACAATGTGGTTATAAGAAAGTTAATCAAAATAAAGAACTAGTTTTATAACATATTTTTATCAAAATGTGGGCTGAGGGAGGGAGAAACAGCCTTCTCTGGAGATGTACCCCTAATTTGCTCTCTAATTCCAAGTGGTCAGTCTATAAACATATACACGTAAGAACACTAAACAGACTCAGCAGGTTATAACTGTATATTTATAACTGTATATATTTGTTCATGTGCTTGTGCTTTTGTGTGTGTGTGTGTGTGTGTGTGTGTGTGTGTGTGTTAAGAATAACTGAAAGACCATGATTCTGAGACAGAACATGGGTGCACAGGAGCTGGATAAAGAGGACAAATGATGCAAATAGGGTGCACATATATGAATATTTTAAAATACACTATGCATACAATATTTGGTTTTTCATTTATATAAGGTGAAATTCCACTTTAATACATAAAGTTTTTAAATGGAAGAAACTATCCATCTACTGGATTTATTTTTTAATTTATTTATAAATAATCACATTTATCAGATTTTAAAAATAATTCTAGCAGAAACAAAGTTGGCTTGGTGCTATTTGCTTATGGTTTTGGTTAGCTGTAATGCATTAGCTGTGCTTGATGGTTGGGAAGGCTAGCAGAACGGTGTAATATGAAGGCTTGAAAACCACATGGTACCTTCAGTGTGGTTTGAGGTCACATGCTGGATGGTTTATGGGGTTGTCAGTATCAGACACTGAATATGCAGACACCAGTGGCAGCTGTATATCCACAAAGCATTGTAGTTATGAGACCCATTTTCACAAGAAAGTGGAGAAGAATGGAAATGTAAAACCAACTGGCATTTGTCTTTCAGGAAGTGGTGTGTTAGATCAGGAATATCTAGATTGATCTTAAACTTCAGTGAATAAAGACATGGCATGAAATCAGCCAAAGAAGAGGAAGAGACATTTGTTTAGACTTAGCATCTGTTGGATAATTTGTGATCTTGCCAAAACATCCCTCCTAGGTGTTAGAAGTGGAACAATGTCCCCCAGCCCTTGAAAAGTGATAGCTCTGTAGATGTAGGAGAGATACAATTTCCCAGGGCACACTAGAATTAATACTTGACTTCAACATTCAACATGCAATTGTTTTGTTAATCTTAGATAGCTCTAGTCTTATTTCCTATGAAATTTAATGATACATTTCAAAATGTTAAGAAAATAAACAGAAGACGATTGTTTAAATTAATCGTACTTGCCTTATCACTCTCCTTAATAAGTCTGCCAACTTAAAAGTTACAGCCGAGAGCACGGGTTCTTGTTCATCAGCATATATTCTGAGAGACGCTTGCTAGACTACAGCTGCTCAACAGCAATGTTTTCCAAAACCAATTAAGTCTCTGTACCCACTACATTCCTACTGCCACATGCAGGAAAACATTCAGCAGAGAGAAAAGCATCACTCAATAAAGGGCTTCTGAGAAAAAGAAGAAGAGCTTCCCAGGGAATGCAGCACACTAGACAAGTTCTTGTCTGAGTCTGAAGAAAAGGATAAATTCCTTCTACCTAGAAACTCTATTAGGTACTTATTAACAATTCGTAGTAAGGAACACACACACACACACACACACACACACACACACACACACTTTAACTTTTACTTATGTTAGGGGAACATGTTTTTCAAGAGGCAAATTACAGTCTTCAACATTTGAGGAAGGGGATACGAATGTATACAGGAAAGATAGTGTAGTGAGGGAAAATTTCAAGGTAGACACTCAGGTTCTTTGAACTGAAAACAGTATTGTTCTTACTAAGTTAAATCTCGAATAATATAGTTAGTAATGCAATGTTGGATAAGCATTGCTCAAGAAAATACTATGCGCTATGGACTGTCTTAGATCAAGACTTGAGCATGAAGGATGTCAAGGAACAGGCCCATGAAATGCCAGTTTGTTTTTTTTTCTCTCCAACCATTTGATAATTGCAAGTTAGATTTGAGTTAGATATGTATATAGTTTAAAAAGCAGCCAGGCGGTAGTAACACAAGTCTTTAATCCCAGCACGTAGGAGGCAGAGGCAGGTGGATTTCTGAGTTCGAGGCCAGCCTGGTATACAGAATGAGTTCCAAAATAGCCAGGGCTACACAGAGAAACCCTGTCTCAAAAAACAAAAAACAAAAGAACAAAAATAACCAAGAAGCATCTACTATATTAAGTTTCCATTCAACTACTTAAATGGTCCTTAGTTTTAGTTGTCCCTGTTCAAATTCCCTCCCCTAACTCATATTTCTTCCCCATTTGCCATTTGATCCTCCAATTCTAGTTGCTCTCCCAATGCATTTATATCTATTCATTTATAACTAACTATCCTCGGAGATGCTTGTCTCTCCTGTAGTCCTTTACTCCTTACATAATCTCTGTGACTATACGGATGGTAGCCTTTTTGAAGGCTTAATAGTTAGCATCCACATATAAGCAAATGGATGCCATATTTGTTTTTTGGAGCGTCTGGTTTACCTCACTCAGGATGATTTTTTCTAGCTCTATCCATTTGTCTGTGAGTTTCATGACTTCATGCTTTTAAGAGCTGAGCAATATTTGATTGTGTAAATGTAGCACATTTTATTTATTCATTTGTTCATTGACAGATAACTGGGATGTTTCCAAATTCTGGCTGTTATGAATAGTCTAGCAGTGAACATGGTTAAGCAAATGTCTCAGTTGTAGGATGTAAAGTCACTGGGTATATGCCCAAAAGTGTTATAGATAGATTTTGAGGCAGATATTTTCCCAGATTCCTAAAGAAACTCTTTTATACTTTTTAAAATGATCTTTCTATGGTTTAGATTCTAACCCTATTATAAGTATAGCTTATAGAGATATTTTTCCACTCTGCTGACAGCATCTTTACTTGAGTCATGGAGTAATTTGCTGTACAAAATCTCTTATGATTTATAATGTCACATGACAATAACCATTTGTCTTAATGACTTCACTCCTGGCATCTTAATCATGAAGTCTTTTCCTGAACTTACAAATTTAAGCACATTCCCTTCCTCCTTTACCAGGTTCATGGCGTTAGGTCTTATATAGAGAGTCTTGGTCCATTTGGAGTTGAGTTTTGTATAGAGTGAGGATCTTGTATATATTGCTATCCATTTTGACTAGAACCATGTGTTAAAGATGCTATCTTTTTTCCAGTGTATTGTTTGCACCTTTGTCAAGAATAAAGTGATTATAAGAATGTGGTCTAATACCTGAGTCTTAAATTCTATGTATTGGTCAAGTGTCATCTCTAATGGCTAGTTTTCAAAGTTTGGAAGGTGCTACACAAGCCATAAGAGGAGAAAGGTGATCATCAATCTTTTCTATCTCACGATCTTGTAAACTCTAATACTGGCCTGATTGTCAAGATATTCCTACTGGTACAATAGTGGCATGGATGTAATAGGAGTAGTCAACCACTTTCTGATTTTATAATTAAGGCCTATTCCACAAGATGAACCCATGAAGCTGTGTCTAGCCAGGTCCTAGATCCTAGGTAGAAGAGCAGGTAACTATTGTTTTGCTAAATAGACATAGAATTAAACTGACCTCTTGTTACACTCAGAGATAATTGAGTGCCTCTTCGATTTCCTCAGAGAGACATCTTTTTGCAGTACATACCTAACCATGAAACCCACAACTTGCTAAGGTACATAAGTAAGAAATTCAGACCTAAATGTGACATCTTTAACCTATCCTTACTCTAATGACTCAAAGACCTTTGTGGAATAGGGGACAGAAATATATGGAGTTATTGGTAAATTATAACTTCTGAGAGAGGGAGAGTTTGCTTTTGTTGCTTGCATGGTCTCAGGCAAGTCTAAGAAGCTATACTAAATGGTCACATAGCCTAGACTAGATAGGCAGCAGCATGAACTAGACATAATGGGGTTAAAAAATGAACGAGGGCCCAAAGTTGGGTAGACCTGGAAGACGGGAGGAAAAAGGGATACATATTATCAAAATAAAATAGGTGAAATTCTTCAAAAATTAATCAAAATATTTTAAAGATAAATTTTAAAAGAGACACTCAATAGGGAAAAGAAATATTAAGCAAATTGCTGAGAGAAAGAGTTCATTAATTAGAAGAGATATAAAAAGAAACAATCTGACTCTTACTTAAAACAAATCCAAAGTTAGCTTTAGATGAGATGAACTCTTAAATATGAAACACAAAACTTTAAACTGTAATAAAGAAATATAAAGAAAATTCCATTTCTCTTTATTATGCATAGAAACCAACTTCTTCATAAAGCAGAAAATTATACTCTCCATTAAATTTTATTTGCTTATTTTAAAATCAAGAGCATCTATTCATTGATGGATTCTAATCCACAAAGGAAGGAATGCAGAAAGAAAGGAAAGAAGAGAAGAAAGGAAGGGAGGAATGGAGAAAGAAAGAAAGAAAGAAAGAAAGAAAGAAAGAAAGAAACAAAGAAACAAAGAAGCAAAGAAAGAAACAAAGAAAGAAACAAAGAGAGAGAGAGAGAGGAAAAATGAACTAAAGGAAGGACAAACTGAATGGAAAAAAAGTAGTCCTCGGCTACAAGCTGGGTCTAGGGATTTGAAATATATATATAACTAGTCAATTTCATAAATGATAATATAGAAGTAAAAGTTTCCAAGAAAAGTTTCAAAAAATCCAATTTTTAAGCAAGTAAAAGGAAGAAGTTCACAGAAAAACACAAGGATTAATAAATATGAAAAAATAGCCTCAGAAATAACAGATATATGAATTAAAATTAAATTAAATCAACTGAAAATCAATTTAACTTGTAAGTAAGCATTCACATGTTCTAAAACATCACAATGATTATATCTACATCCTTGAACAATTTCTGAAATGTATGTATCAAATACAAAAGTAATGTTAAGTAATGTTGCTACACTGGTTATTGTAGAACAATCCTGAGGGTAACAAGTACTTACATAACAAACTGTGATATAGTAACAAAACCAAATTCTTACAAAGATGAAGATGGAATAAACTCCTACATGCATTACGATGAATGGATCTTAGAAATATGCTACTGAATAGAAAATATAATTCACAAAGCATTCACTGATAACTTTTATGTAGGTAAAATATAAGGAAAACCAAATGATGTATCATTAGTACATATATAATTGTGAACACACAATTTCTTTACAAGAATTCTGGACATACAATTTCCTTAATTAGTGTTGATTAAACTTTTTCTTTTGACTTCTTTCTCCTCAAACTATAAGTTATTATTTTTCTTCATTTGTAGTATATACATTTGTTTGAATCACATAGATTTTTCAAAACATAAATAAATGAAATGAATAGATATACATTTCTTATTACTTGAGCTTATTTATTTAAGAAATACCAGACTCTTCTACCCCACAATGGCTCTAGCTCTCAGGGTGTACTGGAGGGTAGAATAGGCATTCCTTCACCTGAGCAGCACAGTAAGCTAAAGAAGGCAGAGCGGGGATGGGAGGAAGGTAGCTGTCTTGTCCTGCACTGGCTGCAACATTCAGAAGATCAGGTACTGAACCTTGTCCAAGCAGCTCAGTAGAGCTGGCCCTGGTGGTGAAAGTGTGGGTGAGCTAGCCCCAAAGCAGGAAAGCAGGAGAGCTGACCCTGCCACTTCCTGGCTGTGACACTGGCTGAACTGGCCTGGGCAGAGCTGGAGAGTTCACCCTGGTGGTGCAGGTGCAGGTGCAGGTGCAGGTGCAGGTGCAGGTGCAGGTGC
>JADRCD010199639.1:0-10496 GCA_019843815.1 Montemys delectorum | reverse complement strand
GGTGCAGGTGCAGGTGCAGGTGCAGGTGCAGGTGCAGGTGCAGGTGCAGGTGCAGGTGCAGGTGCAGGAGAGTTGGCAATATCACCAACTTAGCTACCTCTCAGGCCCAGATCCAAGGCTTTGAGTTGGCCCACTCCAACATCTATTTCATCTATAATCTGCTGGAGCACATAAAAGGGCTGGTCTTGCATATCGAACGCTGCAGAATCTCCACGACACAGGACAGCAACAGGATATCTGACAGGAGCTCCTATGAGGATCCAGAGTAGATAGCGTAGCTGAGGCCAGTGTCCTTGAAATAGATTGATGACTCCTTGCAATGAACATTTGCAAGTGTGAACAAAAGCATCTATTGTGTGACACACTACAGCTTCTACAACAAGATTTTTTTACCCTATCTTCTTTGATTTGAGGTGGGGAAGTTGCAAGGGATGAGGACAGATAGGAAAGGATAGGGAGATAAATGGGATTGCTGCACACAATATGAAATTCACAAAGAATCAATAAACATTTTTTAAGAAAGAGATATAAAATCTTGGCAGCAGTTTTGAATTCCTATTCTGAAGACCCTAAACTAACAAGTCTTTTTTTTTTTTCATCTCGTGTACATCTTGGCAGACATTGCCTATAGTTATCTATTTTAAACAGATAGGACTCTCTGTAAGTTTTATTGACTATAAGACTCTTAAAAGCCCACCAGCCATTCTATCATAATCTTCTCTTACATATCTTACTTTCCTACCAGGAAATCTTTCTTTCTATTGTGAATGAAAATAATTAATAAATAATTGTCTTAAAACACACTATGACATTTATTTAATATTCCAACATGCACAAGAACCAGTATTGTAAGAGCAAGTTTGCACTCAACACCAAAAACAGCACATCAAGTAGAAATTTACAGTCAATGAGCAAGGTAGAGCTCAGTGGGTGGAAAATTACAGAGACATAAAGGCTGTGTTCCTCAAGCACTCCATCATTATGACAAGATATCTAATGTAAACATCCTAAGAGAAGAATGATCAACCTGAGAGAATCATCTGTGTCATCTCAGGGTCACAGAAGCTTTTCCATGGGGCTAGATGGCTGTTGTTTCTGTACCTATCTCAAGGCAGAGCATGAGTGAGGAGTGATGTGTTAGAAGAGACCTGTTCGTGTGGCAACTAGGAGGCTCAGGGAACAGCACTGGCCTTTTTCTTTCTTTAGTTTGTACTTCATCCAGACTCCCTGTGTAATTTGTGATTCAAATATTCAGAGTCATTGGCCCTACCTTTAAATTGTATTTGCACTTTTATAAATTTCCCAGGTGTTTCTGGATCTAATCATGTCCCAGTCAAGATTAATCAACACAAGGCCACCCACTTGACACTCAGCACATACTCCTTACACTGTGTTCAATCTCAAGTGAAATACACATAGTTGCATGTCTTCCTAACTTCTCCTACATAAAAACAAAGAATGCTAATTCTTTCAATCGCAATAGTTTCAGCATTGCTTAAAGGTCAGTCACCAAGTTTCCTCTGGGATTCAAGGAAAACTCTGAAAAATTTGTACTTACAAGACACAAAAGCACGGATTAAACATTCCTGTTCCAAAGTAGACAGGGCCAGGAATAAAAGATCTAAGTAGAGATGGGGAAACATTAATCCCATCCTTCCATGTCTGGGATATTGGAAGTGTGATATGAGCTTCAGAGGGCTTGATAGTTCTATTTCTAGGGCCTTGCTGGTCACAACTCACATGGCCTCTCTCTTGGATTAGCCTTGGTCTCTACCTAAATATTCCTTCAACAGACATTCTGTGCTATTATCATCTCTAAATTTCCTCCTTTCAATTATAGCTCAGGTGCCACTCACTGTTTCAAAAATTGTTCTCTCAGAAGCTGCCTGTAGGTATTTCAGTATCCTGTTTCCTAGCCTTTTGGATTTTCATTTGGGAGCTTATTTAAAGATTTGAGAAAGAGAGATGAGTAATTTGTATCCTCTTAACTGAAAAAGAGCCTGCCTCTACTCAAGGAATCTTTGACTTTCTGATTAAGGGCATAGATTCAGGAGGGATGTACATAGAATTCAAAGAAAGAAAGGGGACACCCACTTAGCTAGCTTTAACAGACAAGTCAACATTGGTGATTAGAACAAATTCTAGAGTCAGATCATCCTCAGATCTATCTGCTTTCTTAGTAATTTATGTGGAAGCTTTTATGCAGCATAAATAGATAATAGATGATAGATAGATAGATAGATAGATAGATAGATTAGATAGATAGATAGATAGACAGACGGATGGTAGATAGATGATAGATTATACATACATACACATACACAGAGAGAGAGAGAATACATATAACTGTAGCATATCTGTAAAACTAGTATCATGTGGATAACATTATCTGTTGAACTACAAAGAGTAAATATATCTCTTTGGACCAGAATTTTAGTAACCTTGAGTGCCTGGGCAAATCAACTTATGGAAAGACTATTCTAAGAGACCTTCTACATGTAGAGGATTACATCAGGATTCTCTGTTCAGGGCAAAGTTTTTCCAAGTGAATTTATATTTTCCCACCCTTGATCCTGTGACATCTGGCTTCTAGTTGATGGCTAAGGTGTTCTCCAGGTCTCCTTTTCATTGTCTTTGTATGGAGAACTTAGCTTCTTATTTAATCTTCCCATTAACTACCTTTCTTTGGTAACAACTTTTTCATTTTTTTCTGTTTATTGAAACTAGATTCTTTTCTCATATAATATATCCTGATTATAGTCGTCTACTCCTCTATACTACTCCCCCGCCACTCCCTTCCCATCCAACTCCAGCCCCTTTTCTCTCTCTCATTAGAAAAGAACAGATTTCTAAGCAATAACAACCAAACATGACAAAATGTACTATCATGAGGTGAAGCAAAAGCTATCACATCGAGTTGAACATAGCAAACTCAATGGAGGAAAAGAGTCTCAAGAGCAGGCATGAGAGTTAGAGTCTCACTCATTCTCACAGTCAGGATTCCCATAAAAATACTAAGCTAATAACTATAATATACATGCAGAAGACTTGGTGCAAACTTGTGTAGTTCCTGAGCTTGTTGCTTCAGTTTCTATGAGTTTATATGCGCCTTCATGAATTATTTCAGAAGCCCTTTCTATCTTGCTGTCCTCTATGCTCTCTGGCTCTTAGAGTCTTTTCCACCTTCTTTTCTGCAGTATTCCTTGAGCTCTGAGAGGAAAGATTTTATGGAGACCTCCTATTTAGAGTCTCCTCATATAATGTCTGGTTGTGGGTCTGTGTATCTGTTCTCATCTGCTCCCAGAGGAAGCCTGTCTTCTGATAACTGGATAAGGCACTGTTCTATGAGTGTAGGAGAATATCATTAGGAGTCATTTTATTGATAATTTTCCTTCAGACTAATAGCTTTTGTGTTTATCTTAGGTCCTTGCCTATGAGGATTCCTTGTGATGGGGTTAGATAAAGAGTCTCAACTGGTCATCTTTTGTAGTCAGGCAAGGCTTCCAATGACAGGACTAGGGTACTTTCAATTGAGTTGTTGGCCATGGGAAGTCCCATGGACATCGCCAAACAACCCAGGCTGTTGCTAATCCAAAAGATGGCTCTCTGCAATCTAATAGTGGGGGCCCATTACTGAAGACAATACCCACACAACTTGTTGAGCAAAGAGGAGTCAAGCTGGTGCCTCTATGGAGTCTTTACTGCATGTTCTAGTCTGTTTAATGTGTGGAGCTACTGTGCAGGCTACTGAAAAAGAAATGTGGACACCAACCTAGGCACAAAACCTTTGATCTACATTATGTCTCCCTACAAAATTTGCTGAGGAAGTGATGGCACAGAATGTGTGGGAGTAGCCACCTAACATCTGATTTGATTTGAGGCCCACTCTACAAGAAGGAACCCATTCCTGACACTGTGTGAGTGAATGGGCACCAAGGACTTGATAACAACTATAAACATGTTCATATTGTCAAAAACTTGCAAGTTTTGAAAATCTTTCTGCTGTGCATTTTCATTCCCAGTTCTAATTGTAAATCTGTCTAAAATCTGTTGACAATATCCATTCTAGATCTTGAATACTGTGACACACCAGAATTTCCTTTTCTATATTCATCCTAAACCGATATGTTCAGCTTCCTACTATGTCTCAGGATATGAACAAATCATGGACGCACTCTCTACCATGATAAAGCATGAATGCATCTTGCCTAACTCTTAGTTCAGACCTCATTATTATGTGAAAGCATTCTAGCATATTCTACACTGTCTGCATTCCTAGAAGCATCTGATCTCACCAGAAAATCATCTGTTACCCTGCTCACAGTACACTATCTCCTCAAATCCATATCTAAATTTACTGAAGGATCAAAGGGTTCAGAAACTTTCCAACAAGTTTTGTCATATTAAAAATCCTATTCTTTGTATCAATTATCCACATTAGACTTTTACTCTGTGGAAAAATATCATACATAAACAACATTACAGAAAGAAAGATATATTTTGGCTCATAGTCTTAGTACATAATCAATTGATACATTTTCTGTGGGCCTGGTGTGAGGCAGAACCTCATCCAACAACAGCCGGAAGACAAGGAGCTAATCCAGTACCACTGGACTCCCTTCCCCTTTGTTCCATCCAGGCATTCAGCTCACCCTGCCACTCACATCCAGTATGCACTTCCCTCATTAATTAATTACTTTTAGAAGTGTCCTCATACTCACACGAAGTGTACAGCTAATCTCCTAGATGTTTGTCAACCTAATTAAGTCGACAAATAAGGGTAATGATCCCGGAGACTAAAGTAATTTTGAGAACTAAAGTACAACTTGAGAAGATTCAAACTGAAGCAAAGCTAAGGTAATAAATGTTATTAGATACTGTCTGATAAGTAGTGGGAAGTAAATTTCATTGGTGGTCGTAAATTGAGGAAGGTGGGTTCTCTCTGACTTAGTAAGTCTCTTTATTAAAACTACATTTATAGAGATGCCATGAAGGAGGTAGAGAAAGGACCCAAGGAACTGAAGAGGTTTGCAGCCTCAGAGGAGGAACAGCAATATGAACTAACCAGTACCCCCAGAGCTCCCAGGGACTAAACCACCAGCCAAAGAGTACACATGGTGGGACTCATGGCTCCAGCAGCAAATGTAGCAGAGGATGGCCTAGTCAGTCATCAATGGGAGGAGAGGCCCTTGGTCCTGTGAAGGCTCTATGCCCTAGTGTATGGGAATGCCAGAGCCAGGAAGCAGGAGAGGGTGGGCTGGTGAGCAGGGAGGGGGGAAAGAAATAGTGGGTTTTGTTTGAGGGGAAACTGGGAAAGGGAATATCATTTGAAATGTAAATAAAGAAAATATCTAATTAAAAAAAAGATGTATGTGGATGACACTCATTTTAGACCAACAAAAGATGACTGTCAAGATGTTAAGTAAAAAATCATGATATTAAGTTCTATACTTAAAAATCAAGGATTCCCAGCTTTAAAATGCAAATGGTGCACATTTTTAATCCCAACACTCATGTGGCAGAAGCAGGTCTACATAGAAAGTTTGAGGGCTGTCAGGATTACATAGAGAACACTTATTTAAAAAAATAAAAATAAAACAAATACAAGTGGAATTTTATAATTTTTATCTCAAGCTATCACATAATCTCCTAAAATCAATAATATCAAACTAGTATACATAAAAAACACTGGTGTGGCGATCACTAAATGTTTTCTTGAAAATATTTAATTTTCAATACATAAAATTATTAAGTAGAATCTTGGCAAGAAAATAAAATATGAATTACTCAAAATATCAATCTAAATATGCAATTAGGAGACATAAAACTATTTTTATGACTTTAGAAACAAATACAATTCATATATAAAATATCCATTTTTGGTAATATGAATTAAATTGATTGCACCACTGACTTAAAAACTATTTCTATTCAAAAATAGACATTGGCCAAGTGTTACAGGTCTAGCTTTTAAGCATTTTTTTCTGTATCTAGGAACAGTTAATGAAAAATTTTCCATTAGGATCAGAGCCACTTACCCATAATAAAATGAAGAAAGATACTTTTAAAAGACCACATCATGAATTTTGCAGGCAAATGGATGGAACGAGAAGATATCATCCTGAGTGTGGTAACTCAGAACCAAAAGGACAGGAATGGTATGTACTCACTGAATAGTGGATATTAGCCAAAAAGTACAGAATAGCTCAGATACAATCCACAGACTGTAAGAAGTATAATCAGCAGAAAGCCCCCTCCCTCAAAAGGATGCTTTAATTCCACTTAGAATGGGGAAGAAAATAATCAAGAAAAGCAGAGAGAGGGAGAGACCTAGGTGGGAGGGGGAGGGGGAAGGGGGTAACAGGACCAGTTACTGTGGACTGGACAGGAAAGGAGCCCAGAGAGCCAGGAGAATGAGTGGAAACATGCAGCCTCGGGGGTGGAGGACGGGGAGAGGTTAGAGACTCTCCAGACTCATTGGGGGTGACCTTAGACAAAATGCTCAACATTAGAGAGAGGGAGTCCATCTCCAGTAGATAGACAGGGCCTCCAGAGGGACAGGGTTACTAAGCCACAGTTAAAATTTCTAATCTAGAACTCTTCAAGTCTGAAAGAACTGCTGGGGCAAAAATTGAGAAGAAACTGAAGACAGGAACCTAGCATGGCTGTCCTCTGAGAAGCTCTACCAGCAGCTGATTGAGACAGATACAGCTACTCACACTAAACCATTGGACTGAAGTTGGGGACCCCTACAGTTGAATAAGGGGAAGGATTGAAGAAGCTGGAGGGGAGGGCAAGCCCATAGGAAAACCAGTAGTCTCAAATAACCTAGATCCCAGAGAGCTCCCAGAGAATGAGCCAACAACCAGGCAGCATACATGGCTGGTCCAAGCCCTCTGGAACCCCTAGCACATATATAGCTGAGGACTGCCTGGTCTGGCCTCAGTGGGAGAGGATAAGCTTACTCCTTCAGACTTGAAGGGGAGGCCAGGTGAGGGGGAGCACTTTGGGGTGAAAACTGTGGGAGGAAGAGTAGGATGAGGGTCTGTGGTAGGAGGAAGCAGAAGTGGGGGCATTGGCTGAAAAGTAAAATAAAATAATTTTAAAAATTGATCTATCTACATTTTGGTCTTCCTTCTTCTTGAGTTTCTTGTGGTTTGTGGACTGTACTTTAAGCTGGCTTGTCCTTCCTTCAGTCTCTGCTCTATAGTTAATCTCTGCAACTCTTTCCATGGGTATTTTGTTCCCCCTTTTAAGAAGGAATGAAATGTCCATACTTTGGTCTTCCTTCTTCTTGAGTTTCTTGTGGTTTGTCGGTTGTTCTTCCTGTATTCCAAACTTCTGGACTAATAACCACTTATCAGAGAGTGCATACCATGTGTGTTCTTTTGTGAGTGGGTTACCTCACTCAGGATGATATTCTCCAGATCCATCCACTTCCCTAACAATTTCATAAATTCATTGTTTTTAATAGCCGAGTCGTACTACATTGTGTAGAAGTACCACAATTTCTGTATCCATTCCTCTGTTGAGGGACATCTGGATTGTTTCCAGTTTCTGGCTACTATAAATAAGGCTAATACAGAAGTAGAGGCTCACAGCCATCCATTGAACTGAGTAGAGAGTCCCCAATGAAGGAGCTAGAGAAAGGACTGAAGAAGCTGAAGGGTTTGCAACCCGTTGGGACAAACAACAATATGAACTAACTAGTACTCTCAGAGCTCCCAGGGACTAAACCACCAACTGAAGAGTACACATGGTGGGACTGATTGCTCTGGCAGCATGTGTGTAGTAGAGGATGGCCAAGTGGGTCATCAATGGGAGGAGAGGCCCTTGGCCCTATGAAGGTTCTATGCCTCAGTGTAAGGAAATGTCAGGGCCAATAAGTGGGAGAGGGTGGGGTGGCAAGTAGGAGGAGGGAGGAGGGAATAGGAGTTTGTTCTTGTTGTTGTCTTTTTGTTTTTTTGTTTGTGTGTTTGTTTTTTGTAGGAGAAACTGGGAAAGGAGAAATTGTATGACATGTAAATAAAGAAACTATCTAATAAAAATAATACAAAAAATTGATTTATTAGAACTAATAAAAAAGTCAGTAAAGTTGAAAGACTCAAACTCAATACCCTAAATCACTGGCATTCCTTAACACCAACAGCAAAACTGTTTGTAAAGAAAACTGAAAAAATTGCATCTGCTATATGTCAAAAAAGTATTAAATACTGCAGAATACAACTTATACAGTGAAAGATCAGTACACTGAAAACATGAAGCACCCATAGAGAAATATTGCTGACTCAAATAAAAAGTATGACATCTCTGTTCATGGACTAAGAGTGAATAATATTTAGAAATTCCATAATGATTAAAGCAAATCACACTTTATTTAACTTATTGTTAACTGCACTTGTCAACATCTCAATGCCATTTTCCATAAACGTCAGATACCCAAAGCACTTACCTGACATTTCTGATAGAGCTACTCAACAAGTCATTGTGTAATAATTGTTGCAAACATAGTTTAACTTTTAAGTCTTTGGCAGGACAAAGGAATAATCAGATTTAAGCTCTTGATCCTCCAGCTCATGCCCTCCCATTGACTTTAGCACAATATGCCAATTTAGTGGTGATTAAAAGCCTTTGCGTCACGTAGTCACAAGAAGTCAAATGAGGAAGGTAATCTAGTTTGAGGTGTACATTTTTATGGAAACAGTAACTCATGTAAGGTTTGGCAAAAATAGAAGACACACATTTTTAACAGGTTCACTTTGTCATTAGAAACAATAGCAGGGATAAAAATGTTCCTGCTAAGTGATATTGAGAAAGCATATAATGTCAGGATAAAGTAAGAGAACACCAACATGGTAAAAAAGAAAGGGCCTATATGCTAATGTACAGTGTATGCCAGGAATTAGCATCTTAAAGACTGAGAGTATAGACAATGTCACATGAACAATTTATGGACTTGTAATATAGGAATGTTGCTCACCTCAGATGTTGTTTAAAGAAAAAAAAAAAAAAACTAACCCATGCAAGAAGCTTAGCAGATACCAGGAATCTTAAAACACTAATGACTATCATCCTTTACTGCAGAGTCCTGGGCCACGGTCTTTCTTGGAGATCATGCCTTCTGCACTAATGCTACCACTAGTCCGTGGCTCTTTTGTTACTCCTCGTACTCAGCTCTGCTCTGGCTTCCCTTCCACCATGAGCACTGAACTTCCACAATTTCTGAGGTCTACACACTAAGCTATGACATTCTTTAGAGGAGAATATGAATACTTTTCACTAGATCTCATTAGCCTTTTCATTTTAATCACTATTTAGAAATTGGGAGGTTTTCTTTGAAGAAAATATTCCTGCCATATATCATTATTCATATGATAGCATGGCCATAATGTATCATATTGGTCATACGATAACATGCACATAACATATCATAGATGCGTATAACATACTGCAGTATCCATTACACAAATAGCCATAGGCATTTCAGCTGTATGTAATTTTATAGTCCTCTAATTTTCTAAGGTCCCCTGTACGGTTCACAGAAAACACAAAGCGAGGCATCTCATGAGCTCTTAATGTATGTAAAGGACAGTTAGGGCTGGGAATGTAGCTCAGTGGTGAAGCACATTCCTACCACGTGAAATTCTCTGGGTTCAAATACTAATTATGCAAAAAATATCTATCATCTCTCTGTCTCTCTGTCTCTGTCTCTCTGTTTCTGTCTCTGACTCTCTCTGTCTTCCTAATATCTGTCACCTATCATCTATCTATCTATCTATCTATCTATCTATCTATCTATCTATTTATCATTTATTATCTGTGACATTCAGCAGAGATGAACATCTATTTTAAGCCTATTGTCCCCTTCCCTATATCTTTCATTGAATCTAGTGATGTTTATGAAAAGGAAATTTCTTATAATATTTTTCTTTGTACTAGGATCCCTTTGATGGTCATGCCAAAGGCACTTACTGATCTATATATACAATACATTATATTTCAAACATATGCTGTATGTCTCATTCATATTAGTGGAAAAGGAAAGAAGCATTGACCATCATCACCCTCTCTCCAATAATCTTTATGCAATCCTCTGGTATCCAATAACTATTGAATACAAAGGGATGAGCATGTTTTAAATGAATATGAATGAAGCACAGATACAAAGGTCATCTTATAAAAATGTAATATTTCTAAAAATGTACATTATTTTGAGATTAAGTGGCTCAGGAAAGTGAGGTCAACTTATGTGCAGATGTAATTCAATTCTAATTCAATTGAGCCATTTCTTACAGGGTAAGAGAAAGAGTGAAATGCAAGAGTGAATATGAAGAATTTGAAAGGTAAACTATTTTTGTGAATATATATATTCGTAAATACATATAATATATTTATACTATAAATATATTACTATAAATATATACTATATTTTATATTATTGATGACAGGGGGAAGGAGGAATGGGATGAGGAACTTTTGGAGGGTAGACTGGGAGG
>JADRCD010199636.1:0-67326 GCA_019843815.1 Montemys delectorum | reverse complement strand
TGTCCTGTGTCATAGGGATACTGCAATTTTGGATCAGGAGGACTAGTCCTTCCATCCAACCAAATCATCCACTCATGATGCAGATTTTGGGGTGGGCCAACTCAAAACCCTGGATCTGATCCTGGATGGTAATTGAACTGGTCAGTCCATTGGCCCTCTTGCATCCATACCATCAGTGTGAGCTCTGCAGAACTGCTTTGGCTAGGCTGCACAATATCACCATCAGCAGGAGGAAGAGTCAGCTCTTCTGCTCTCATGTCCTCCAGGATTGTTCACTTGCTCTCATACCTCTAGAACCAACTCATAATTTCTCTGTAGTACAGCTTATGGTCCAGAATGGTGATTCCACCAGAAGTTCTTTTATTGTTGAGGATAGTCTTCGCTATCCTAGTTTTTCTTATTCCAGATCAATTTGCAAATCGCTCTTTCCAACTCTGTGAAGTATTGAGTTGGAATTTTGATGGGGATTGTATTGAACCTATAGATTACTTTCAGCAAGAAGGCCATTTTTACTATATTAATCCTGCCAAACCATGAACATGGGAGATCTTTTCATCTTCTGAGATCTTTGATTTTTTTCTTCAGAGATGTGAAGTTCTTGTCATACAGATCTTTCACTTGCTTAGTTAGTTTCAGAGTAAAATTTCTTACAATATTCTTACAAATAACTTTAATATTCCTTTAAAAATATTATTCAAGTTTCTGACAGTGAACTCGCTACAAAAATATATGACAATTATTATTTTTAAGTGTTGTTAGTCAACTGTTAACTCAAAAGAGATTTTGGTGAATCCGATTCAATATCAAAATGTTCATGTACATTGTGTTTCATTGGGGTAAGCACATGTATAATATGTCATTAAGATCCCATAGATATGATGTGCAAGAAGCAGAATGAGGGGGAAATATTGCAGAGTAGATGTTGGGTTCTTTGTATTCTACTTTCATATTATTAAAAAGCCAGGATTCAATATGGGTATATATATATATATATATATATATATATATATATATATGATAAGAATTTGACAAGATTTTGAAATGGATAGCCAATGAATATGCTCTTATTCATATATGTATATTGTAACACATTTATATTCAAAGATGAAATACTATTTATGTAATATCTCACTTTTTAGAACAACTAGTATTTCTGCCAATTTGCCTTACTTCTCATTTTTTATAACATTGTTTTCTAGATGAATTCATTTTATTTTTATGTTGGGAACTGAGAGCTTCTAAAACAAGCCAGATTGATTTTCTAAGCTGATTCATCATAGTGATACATGACAAGATATTATATGTAAGTTAGGATCCTAAAGTGCCTTTACAAATGTAAAATTAAAATAAATCACTAGCTTGGAAGACAGTAATATTGATCATATGGGCCAATTCCTAATTTTTCTACTATCTCTCCTAAAAGTGGTGTTTGAGACTGTGCTTGAACATTAACATGACAGAAAGGCACTGCCTTCGGAGACAGGTTGGAACTTAGACACCTCAGACTGACAGAAAAGTCTTTGCTGCATTGGGCTAAAACTGTCTTTCATAACTTTTGGTCACAAGTCTCAGTTCTACTCTAGAAATTTATGGAACAAGCTTAATTTATGTAAGTGTCAAACTTTCAAACATCTGAGGACGAATCATAAAAAACAGAAACGTACATCCTATAGTCCCATGGCAGCTGTGAGCGTGATGCAGAGGTGGTGCATCTCAGGAGGCTTGAGCGGACCCGAAGCAGATCAGTTTAGTGGAACAGAGGAAAGTTCTGTGATCAATTTGAGTGATAGGTAAACATAAACAAAGGAAGAGATAGATGGAAGCAACTATGGACAGTGGATTATGTTCTGTAAATATCTTAGTTCAGTTGGTCCATACAAGAACTGTGAACGCTTAGGAAAATAGTGTGGGCTTGCTTATGTAAACATAAAACTGATTTCCAACTGACTCACTCTCCCTGTGCTACTCTTATGGCGCTTCTCTTTCCTCATGCTGTTCTCATGAGAGTTGGGTGTATACTCTCTCTGACTCATTTTGTCAGATCTTTTTCTGATTCATCAATTTGTCTTCTTCTCAATTTGTTGTCACTTTCAAACATGCCTCTTTCCTTCTTCGAACTAATTTTAGTTTCATTGTTTGGGATTAATGTTTTGTAGTAAGGATAGGTCTGTATCCCAGCTAGGTGGATTAAAGGTGCTTCATTCCATCAACATTATACAGACCTAGGTCTTTGGATGTGATTCCTTGCTAGAACAGCCACATAGCTGGACTACAATTTCTCTACAGGTTTAAGCAAAATAATAAAAATTTTGAGATGTTGATAGGCCCTATGTGTCTGAAAAGAAGCTTAGCATAAGTTTTTTGAAGGTGAAACTAGGGTAGTAGTTGAAATGTTGAGAAAAAGGAGGAGAAAAAATCAGTTAGCATTTCCTTAAAGATTTTGTAGGAGATGCATGTTTGAAACTAACTTGATGGTAGAGAGAGGAGAGAAGGACTATAATATTTTGCCAACATTTTATTTTGTATATGTGGGACCATGATGATGATGGAGATAAACAGGAACAGGAGTCCTTTAGGGTACTAGAAGGAACAGCAGCAGCAATGGTGAGTTTCTTTTGAATAGGAAGAGGAGTTCACATCTGTTATCATCAAAACATACCCACAAACGTACTTATTGCTCTCTTTGGCTGTTTGTGAGCTAGAAAAAGAACTTAATTTGTTTAGAAGACTATAAGACAAATTTTTGTCAGAAAGACAAATTCAGGACCTCAGAAGAGAAAGTTGAAATGGAAGCAGGGGAAATATCTGCAAATACAATTCACCTGTTACAGGAGGGGTCTCTGAGGTAAGAAGACCCTATGAAAAGCAAACACTAAACTGACTGGGGCAGGATTTTTGGTCACTAAGATCACAGGTAATTGATCCAAATCAAAACAGTTGATTGACAGTTGATTGGGAAATCATAGAGAATTGAGCATTCCTAGGCAGGGAAGAACAGGGTCCTGTGAATGTGCCTTGATTTCCTTGTCTGTAAAGGAAAGATAACAGTACACTTAATGCAGTTGGTTGTCAAGACAAAGGGAATATATGAACGAACTATCAAAGCACCTGAAAGGATGTAAGCATCAGGAGTACTTAATATTGTATGCTATTATCAGCTCAGTGATATGCTCATCACAGTATGAAAAGAGCATTTTAAATAATTCAAGGTATCTCCATTACCTTCTTTGTTAAAATTGTAGCCTTAAGAAACCATAGTATCAGGCAGATAAGAAATATTGGACCAAAAATACATCCATTAGGGACGTATTATCAACTGCCTTTGATCCACTTTGTGACCATAGCAATGTTGCTCACTGCCTTTGGATTTTTTATATAAAAGGTTTAAAAAGAATTGAATGAGGTCTAGAATAACCTTCTTCTTCTTCTTCTTCTTCTTCTTCTTCTTCTTCTTCTTCTTCTTCTTATTATTATTATTATTATTATTATTATTATTTTGTTACTAATCTGCTGGTTAACATATGGTGTTACAGAACTTGCCAATCTCCTGTTTCAGCCTCCTACATTGGTGTTATGGATATGACCACTACTCTTAACAAGAATATATTAAACTGGAAATGAAAAAGTTAGGGGATACAGATATGAAGACTTGAATTTTTCTTTTTTTTTTGTTATTTTATTTATTTACATTTCAACTGTTATCTCTATTCACGGATTTCCCTCTGTAAACTCCCTGTCCCTCCCCCCTCCCACCTGCTTTTATGAGAGAGCTCCTCCTCCCCCGACACCTGCCTCACTGCCCTAGCATTCCCCTATATTGGAGCATTGAAAAACTTGACTTTTTCATGGGGGCATTTTATCATATAACCCAATGTCTCTCATCTTCAGTGTCCATAGTGAAGTCAAATATAGCATAGTTGTCTAAGGATGTCATCATAAGATTCTATAGTTCAATTTTAAGCCAGTTTTCAGGAAGCTAATTACTCTAGTATCTGAAATGCTGAATAGATGCCATCCAAATAGTTGGGCCATTTAGTTCATAACAATACTTTAAAATTACATGCTTAATTCATTAAACTGTTTTATTAGCATATACTAATTATACACAATAATGTTTTGAAATTTGTACATGTAAACAATATATTTTGATCATAATAACTCTCTGCTACTTTCTCTTATTTATATACCACTTTTCTCTTATTTATGTACCACATTCTTTCTCTTCCCAACTAACTAGACTTCCTTCTAGCTACAGGTAAAGTACATTTGATCTTGTAAACACACTCCCACTTAATCTCCTGTAAAAAATCTGAATGAAATTCATTGGATCCTTAAAACATTTTAAAATGGACAAATTCCCATAACACTTCAGGAGTCATAATCAGGAGGCTAGTAGATTTGAGGCCAGCTTGGGCTGCCTGGCAAGATCTTGTCTCAAATAAACAGTAATAACAACAAAACAAATAGCAATCACCACAAACAAGAACTTTCAATATTTGAAATACTCAATTTACAAAAGGTACTTTTTTTGATGGAGATTTTTATTGAATCTATAGATTGTGCTGGGTAGAATGGCCATCTTTTATTATATCAATCTTTCAGTCCATAAACCTCAATGGACTTACCAATTCTTACCAATTTCTTGTATCTTCTCCAAATTCTTCAATGTCTTAAAATTTTCATTATGCAAACCATTCATTTATTTAGACACAGTTATTCCAAAATGTGTGTGTGTGTGTGTGTGTATCCTAGTACTTAGCTGAATGCATTTATCACAAGGGGTTTTAACATTATTTATTTAAACTGATTCCTGCTCATATGAAAAACAGAAGGATGGCAATTTATGAACTAGGAAGTAATACCATATGATGAGTTCTCATACTAACCTTCTTATGAACAAACATGAGAAGGTTTAGGAAGACAAAACACATGGCCAATGATGTACAAATCATAATCATGACTTATCAAAGATACTATTTATCCAGAAACAACATTGTAGAGCCATATTACACTTATCACATATCACAGCCATAGTGATGCACAGACTACAGCTCACTACAGCTCATAACATGGGACTTTCACTTTTCTTTTCTTTTTTATTTTAATTAATTTAATTTTTAACACTCTATATTTTATTCCTTCTCCCCAATCCACCCTCCTACTGTTCCACATTCCGTATCTCCTCATCAACCCCTGTCCCCACATCTCCTCATCAACCCCTGTCTCCACATGGATGTCTCCACTCCACTTGACCTATAAACTCCCTGAGGTCTACAGTCTCTTGAGGGTTAGGTGCATCATCTCTGAATGAATACAGACCTGGCAGACCTCTAGTGTATGTGTGTTGGGGGGTTCATATCAACTGGAGTATGCTGCCTGTTTGGTGGTCCAGTGTTTGAGAGATCTTGGGAGTCCAGATTAATTGAGATGGCTGGTCCCCCTACAGGATTGCCCTTGGCCTCAGCTTCTTTCTTTGGCTGCTTCTGTCCATTGGTTGGGTGCAAATATCTGCATCTGACTCTTTCAGCTGTTTGTTGGGTCTTTGGGAGGGCAGTCATGATAGGTCCCTTTTTGTGGGTGCTACATAGCCTCAGTAATAGTGTCAGGCCTTGTGACCTCCCCTTGAGCTGGTTCCCACTTTGGGCATGTCACTGGACCTTCTTTTACTCAGGTCTCTCTCCATTTCCATCCCTGTAATTCTTTCAAATACGAACAGTTATGAGTCAGAGATGTGACTGTGAGATGGCAACCCCATCCCTCACTTGATGTCTTGTCTTCCTGATAGAGGTGGGCTCTATAAGTTCCCTCTCCCTACTGTATGGCATTTCATCTAAGGTCCCTCCTTTTGAGTCCTGAGAATCTCTCACCTCCAAAGTCTCTGATGCATTTTAGAGGTTTCTCCCAACCTCCTATTTCCTGAAGTTGCCTGTTTCCATTCTTTCTGCTGGTCCCCATGGCTTCAGTACTTTTCCCTCGGCCAATACCAGATGATGTTTCCTTCTCCCCCACCCCACTCCCCCCAGCATCCACTTTCCCTCCCAGGTCCCTCTCTCTCTGCCCACTTGTGATTGCTTTCTTCTCTCTGCCAAATGGGACTAAGACATCCTCACTTGGACACTTCAGCTAGTTGACCTATTTAAGTTCTTTGGACTATATCTTGTGTATTCTGTACTTTTCTTTTCTAGTATCCCATTATTAGTGAGTAGCTACCATGCATGTCTTTTTGGGTCTGGGTTACCTCAATCAGGATGATATTTTCTAGTTCCATCTACTTGCCTGCAGAACTCAGGATGTCCTCATTCTTAATAACTGAGAAGTATTCCTTTGGGTAAATGAACCACATGTTCTATATTCATTCTTCTGTCCTGGGACATCTAGGCTGTTACCAGCTTCTGGCTATCACAAATATGGCCTTTATGAACATAGTAGAACATGTAGCCCTGTGTCATGGTAGGGCTGGGGAAACACCATTCCTGACCTCAAGCTTTACTACAAAGCAATAGAGATAAAAGCTGCACAGTATTGGTACAGAGACAGACAGGTTGATAAATAGGATAGAATTGAAGACCCAGAAATAAAACCACGCACTTACAGACACTTGATCTTTGACAAAGAAGCAAAAATATACAATGGAAAAAAGAAAGCATCTTCAATAAATGGTGCTAGTCTAACTGGCTATCTGTATATAGAAAAATTAAAATAGACCCATATTTGTCACTTTGCACAAAGCTCAACTCCAAATGGATCAAGGACCTCAACATAAAATAGATACATTGAATCTAATAGAAGAGAAAGTGGGAAAGAGCCTCAAACTCATTGGCACGGGGGAATTTCCTAAACAAAGGCTCAAACTGTAAGATCAAGAATTGATAAATGGGACATCAAGAAACTGGAAAGCTTCTGTAAGGCAAAGGGCATAGACAATAAGACAAACCAGCAACCTACAGATTGGGAAAAAAAATCTTAACTAACCCCACTTCCAATAGAGGGCTAATATCCAAAATATATAATGAACTCAAGAAGTTAATCACCCAAAAATTAAACAACTCAATCAAAATATGGGGTATAAAACTAAACAGAATTCACAACAGAGGAATCTCTAGTGGCTGCAAAGCACCTAAAGAAATGTTCAAAGTCCTTAGTGATCAGAGAAATGCAAATCAAAACACCCTGAGATTCCACTTCACACTAATCAAAATGGCTAAGATCAAAACCTCAGTTGACAACACATGTTGAAGAGGATGTGGAGAAAGAGAAACACTCCTCCATTGCTTGTGGGATTGCAAACTGGTACAACCACTCTGGAAATCAATCTGGAGTTTCCTCAGAAAACTGGATATAGATCTATCTGAAGACCAAGCTATGCTACTTTTTCACTTTTCATTATCATAGCCCAGTGACTTTTAAAATGAAAGGCTTGAAAAAGTAAATATTTAAAATAAATTAAAACCAACCAGTGTCATTCAAGGGCAGTGAAATATAGATTTGTTTCTTTCAAGCAACTGATGAGATAGGATGTATTTAAGATTCACAAATGTTTACTTCTTCTGTATAAGACTCTTAGAACATGGTAGATGTTGGATATGCTTACACATCATTGTTGTCTCAGTTCTATTTACAGTTTCTTATGGATCCCACCCAGTTGTCTGGCAGAGGATGAATACAAAAACCAGAGTATATGTACATAATGTACTTTTTGTTTAGACCTAAATAAAAGTAAGGTTATATTATTTTCAAAAAAATACATAAAATTGAAGATAGTCAGATTAAGCAAATTAAATTAGTCTCAAAGACAAATGCCACATATTTTCTCTCACTTATATGTCTTGGCTTTAAATAAAGATACGTAAAGTCATGGATGGTCAGATGACATGGTAGTGGAAACAAACCACCTAGCTCAGAGGTTCTCAATGTAAGGGTTTCTGAAGACCATCTGAAAATACAGATAATTATATTACAATTAATAATAGTAGCAAAATTGCAGTTATGAAGTAGCAACAGAAGTAATTTTATGGTTGAGGGTTACCTCATCATGAGGAACTGTGTTAAAGGGGTAGATCATTAGAAATGTTGAGAAACACAGATCTAGAGGAGCAAAGACAATGGATGGAGCAGGGAGATGAGAGACTGAGGAGGTTATCAGAGTATAATGGGAACTGCTTAAATTACACTGAGTGCATGAAAATGATCTACATAACCTAGAATAATGAAATAAAGCAATTAGAAAAGTAAAAGAAGATTAATTATTTCAAAATATGTAATATGAGAACAAAATATTAAATTCAAGCATCAATAGACCATATTTATATAATGTAAATAAGTTTCCTTGCTTCTGTCTCTAGATCTGTTGTCTGTTCTGTAGAATCTGCTTTAATTGATTTCTGGTGTAGTTAAAGTAGTAAGAACAAGCATTTAAAAAATACATAAATATTATGTATTTACATAAGTCTCCCACTGACCAGTGGTCTAATCTTCTTAACTCATCTACTGACGACAGCATACATAGCATAGTTGGCAATTAAATTTTTCTTATAATTTTCAAACTGAGGAAACTAAGGTACACAGTGGTTAGGTGATTAGTTCTCTATACACTACCAGCCAGTGACATGATCTGACATAGTCTGACATCATTTTGTGATATTATCTAAGGGAAAGTCCATGAATATACAGTACACACTTGATATATCTGAAAATACACAGATGCACACACTAACATACATATATTTTATATGTTTTAGCTTTTACACTTAATAATGCTTCTCAGATGTTGAAAGTCAGCTTGGCAAAGGACTATCATTTAAGAAAAATGTTGCATAGTTTTCAATTGCACAAATATGCCATAATTTCAACTAAATCTCCTACTGGTAAATATTTCGATTGTGCTGATCTTTTATTGCTACAAACACTCTTGTAAATGGTACAAATTTGCCACATATATGAGAGTTTACATATGGTAGTTAGTGATGTTCTATATAAATCCATGAGAATAGAATTATTTTTCTTATAACCCAAGACACAAGACGAGGGATACTGCTCCGAGTTTAGAACATGTGTGTAACATACATCTGATGATGAGTTTAATCTATAGAAGGAAAAAAGTGGGTCTGGGCCAGCAGGTGCCCTGAGAAGACCCTGAGCTCCACAGCCAGTCCCACAACACCCAGAAGAAGCTCCACTTTCAGGCACTATAACTTGCCCAGGACCAGAGGTGAGGAGGACACAACATCTGTCCCAACACCGGGAATAACTAGGACCAGCAGAATGAGGCACATAGGAACTCTACCAGCCCAGTGGCCCAGGTTCCTTCTGGTCTCTCTGAGCTGGTGCCCTGAGCAGATCTTGGGTGCAAGCTCCACAGTTAGTCCCACAACACCCAGAGGAAGCTCCACTCCTAGGAGCTCTAACAAGCCCAGGGTCACAGGATCCAAGAATCACAGGATCACAGAGACAGGTTGACTCTGAGAAGTTCTGACACAACCAGGATCACAGGAAGGACAGGCTCCAGTCAGATTTAGCAATGACAGGTAGCACTAGAGATAACCAGATGGTGTGGGGCAAGTATAAAAATATAAGCAACACAAACCAAGGTTACTTGGCATCATCAGAACCCAATTATCCCACAATAGCAAGTCCTGGACACACCATCACACTGGAAAAGCAATATTCAGGTATAAAATCACTTCTCACGATGATGATTCAGGACTTTAAGATAGACATAAATAGCACCCTCAAAGAATTACAAGTGAACAAAGGTAAGGAGCTAGAAGCCTTTCAAGAGGAAACATAAAAATTCCTTAAAGAACTACAAGAAAACATAAACAGGTGAGTAAAAGGAGCAAAACCATCCAGAATCTAAAAGTGGAAATAGAAACAATAAAGAAATCAGAAAGAGAGACAACCCTGGAGATAGAAAACTTAGGAAAGAAATCAGGAGATGTAGATATAGGGATCACCGACAGAATACAAGAGATAGAAGAGAGGATCTCAGGGGCAGAAAACACCATAGAAAACATTGACACAACAGTTAAAGAAAATGAAAAAAGCAGAAAGCTCCTAAACCATAACATCCAGGAAATCTAGGATGCAATGAGAAGACCAAACCTAAGGATAATAGGTATAGAAGAGAGTGAAGATTCCCAAGGTAATGGTCCAGTAAATATCTTCAACAAAATCATAGAAGAAAACTTCCCTAACCTAAAGAAAGAGATGCCCATGAACACACAAGAAGCCTACACAATTCCAAATAGACTGGACCAGAAAAGAAATTCCTCCCATCACACAATAGTAAAAATAGCAAGTGCACTAAACAAAGAATTTTAAAAGCAGTAAGGGAATAAAGGTCAAGTAACATATAAAGGCAGGTCTATCAGAATTACACCAAACTTCTCACCAGAGACTATGAAAGCTACAAGATCCTGGGCAGAAGTCATACAGACCCTACAAAAACACAAATGCCAGCCCAGGCTACTATACCCAGAAAACCTCTCAATTACCATAGATGGAGAAAACAAGATATTCCATGACAAAACAAAATTTACATAGTATCTTTCCACAAATCCAGCCCTACAAAGGATAATAGATGGAAAACACCAACATATGGAGCAAAACTACACCCTAGAAGAAGCAAAAAAATAATCTTTCAACAAATCCACACAAACCTAATTCCACCTCTTAAAACAAAAACAACAGGAAGTAACAATTACTTTTTCTTAATATCTCTTAATATAAAAATTAATATTACCAACATATCCTAATCGATTGAAATCCAAAAATATGAGCAATTAGAAATTTGTTGATTGTCTTCCAATGGTCTCTCTAATTTGATAATTGGAGAAATAGGTCCAACATTGTACAATCTATATACACTTTCAGCTTGTTTGATCATGACTGTGTACTGTCTTGCTGTGTACAACATAATGGTCTTATAATCTTGCTTCTCCTGTCTCAGCCTCTCTATTAGTAATATTGTTTATTTCATGTTTTTACATTATACTATGGTTTTCAGAACAGCTTAAATATTTCAAAAGTATTTATATACCCAAAAGAAATGTAGACAATTATATTGGGAGGGGGCTTGTAAGAGAACAACAAAGATTGAGATTGAATGCTTTGCTTGATGTTTGTAACTATTGTATCAAGTTTGAAGAAGAGGACTTTATAAGTTACTCTTTCTCCTAGATGAATGCTTTTCCAACTTATCACAGCCAGTGAACCAGATTCTTACACTCACTTACTGTCTGTGCCACCCTTCAAGCAGAACCATTGTTCATTGAAACAGTTGGTGAATGACTTTATGGATAGACCATCTTGATACACACACCATTTCTTAAATGAATGTAACCTGTTCTCTGTGGGCTGAGAATAAAGTCACTTACTCAAGTCAAATAGCTTTGACCATATCAGGAAGTCTGTATCCAAAAATCGTGCCTACAATTCATTCCTTGGTGCAGCAGAACTGTCAACTCTCACTTAGCTATGTCGGAGTTAAAGTCCTTTGGTGATGTAAGGGTCATTGAAGTACAGCCTTATTACAATGAAATCCAATAGCTAAAAATTGTTCTTATTTTGGGCTTGTACAACAATAAGAGCCAAGATTTTAAACTCTACTAAATACAAAACAAACAAAAAAACTTTATATATTTATGTTCATTTAAGAAAACACTAGTAGTGATGTACTATTTTGAAATATACAATTAATATGTTTGGAGTTATTTAAAATTTATATTGAGAAAAATATATGTATTTTCAGTATTGCTCTAGACAAGCATCTACATAAGACTGTTAAATTGATTGTTGTTTAATATCAAACAACTTTTATAATACTCATTTTTATTGTTATAATATTTTATAAATTTTAAAAAATAGATAAAAAAGAATAGACAAAATAGACGAAGAATAGACAAAAAAGATATTGTAAGTATTGAAGGGGGCTCTCTCGGAGGAGTTGGGGTACAAAAGGGAAACAAGAATGTGATTTAATTCTATTTACTTAAAATATGTTTTTAAATGTTAACAAATTCAGATAACTTCAAATCATGTAACTTTTCTCATCATAATGCAAGAAAAGTTTAAAAAAAGAAGGAAAAATGTAAAACAAACTCGAATGAATACAAAGACTTCTGAAGTAAAAGAATTAAGGAGTTTTTTTCAACATCTCAGAGATAGTAAATGACAGTAGTAGTAATCAAACCTGGACATTTTGGGCTGAATTAAGCATTTTCTCACTTGGCTATAAACATAGTAGTAATCATCAGTAATCAATATGTAATTATATACCAATATAATTATGTAGTCTGGTTTTACTCTCTAATTTTATTTTAAATGAAAGACCATAAGTATACAAGCACACATGTGAATGTCTGTAAATATATAGATGCATACATTATCATACGTACATTATTTATTTATTTCTAAACTATCTAGTAGATAATTATGAGATTTATTAGAGCCCTGGGATCAAGAAGATCTGGTGTGGAATCAACTGAATTAGACTCTGGTGTTCCAGTTTGTATAGTTGTGGGAAATTACTTCAATATGAACAGTAGTTCAACTATGAAAGCAGATATGATTGTGAGAAAGCCTGAACTCAAAAACCGGGAGACGCCAACTGCAGCTTCCACACAGCCTGTATGGGGAAAAACAATGAGCTCATGATCCCTGGAGACATGAAGACCCTGGAGCTCAGATCTCTGTATAAGACTTGTGTTCGATTCCTATTTTCTACTGTTAAACGGAAGACTGGATTAGATGCACACTTTATCTACCTGGACACTCGATACTTTTCTCCTGCTTGCAAGGCATATGATATTAGACTGGACTGTGTTCATATGAGAAAAGAATAACAAGCACAAACTATGAGAACAAAAAAAATGACAAATGGGATTCAATCAAACAGAAATAACCTGAAGAACAAAGTGGAAAAAAGATTATTTTAATTTATTTTTTTATTGCAAACTATGTACAGATAAAAAGGTAATAAGAAGTTTAACTATTCAAGAAGAAGAAAGCAAAAAATCTATTACAATAGTGGTAAAGGGACTACACTTTTTTTCCTTCCATACTGCCTCATCAGGGTGTAGCATTATTTATGATTCTGATTATGATTATTATTATTACTTATTTATTTATATCCTAAATGTTGCTCCCTATTCCTCCTTGAAGAGTTCTTCTCCCATTCCCACTCCCCTTCATCTCTGAGAGTGGGCTTTTTCCAACCCTGTGGCATCAAGTCTCTATAGGATTAGGCACATTCTCTCCCACGGATGGCAGACACACAGTCATCTGCTACATATGTGCTGGGGGCCTTGGACCAGCCCCTTGTGGTCTTTGGCTGGTGACTTAGTCTCTGGGAGCTCCCAGGGGTTCAGATTAGTTGATACTGTTTGTCTTCCTATGAGATTGCCATGTCCTTTGGTTCCTCCGATCCTTCCCTAACTCTTCCATAGAGGTCCATGACCTCAGTTGAATGCTTGGCTGTATTCTTTAAAACACTAAGTCTTGCTATGTACTTAGGCTGGACTGGTTTACAAATTTGACTACTTCAGCTTCTCTGGTATTAGGATTATAGGTGAGTGTCACTACACTAATGTTAAATAAACATTTTAATTTAAGTATCTATTTTTTATTTCAGTTTGTTTAGGAGAGAATTCCAAATATGAGCACTGTATTTGCATTATTTCCACCCCTCCTGTCCCTGTCCAAATCCTCCCATGTTCTGCATTCTCTTTTCAAATTCACATTCTGTTCTTGTCTACTATTACTATACATACATGTGTACTCACACACACTCATGTATATAAATACAGTTTGTTTAACTTGGTGGTGTCCATTTGGTGTTGCTTTTGTCACATATATATTTAGCCTTGACTACTTGGCATTGGATAACATCATTGGGCTCATTTCTGGAAAAGACTAATCCTCTCTTTCTTAATGGCTATTAGTTGCCTGCCATTCTTCATTCAGGTTGGGGTCTTAGGAAATTTCCTCTATTTCCTGTTGGCATGTAAACTGGTGTCGTCATCTGTAGGTTTTATTTAGGTAGTCATAGTTTTGAGATTTCATTTTTGAGGCTTCATTGTCTTTAGTAGAAGACTCAACCTTACAGCGAGATGTTATTCTCCAGTTCTGACTGTCTTTTCACCCTCCTTTCCTTGATATTGTCTGAGTCTTTGGTGGGAAAGTTATGTTATAGATAGATCATTTGGGCCTGGACACCTATAGTTCTGAGGTCACATGTTTATATTATATAATATATATATATATATATATATATTACCAGTTGTGGCTTTCTCTATTACTTCCACAAATGAAAACTTCTTAGGTAAGTTAGACCTATACTTCAATATTTTTATAAAGGCAAGTACTCAGAATACAGTTAGAAATTATACTCGTTAGGAATATGAGTGCAGTAAGTTCTCTTCAAGTGTCAGTGTTCTCACCAGTCATAGGTAAATGATTAGGTTTACAGTAACAGGCATGAATTCACTTATTCAGTAGTCCTTAAGTCCAATTATATAGCTGTTCTTTACCTCTAAGATGTCAGTGAGAAGGCTGCACCACTGGGGATATCTTTGCATGTTGAGAATTTCTGGGGTTCTAAGTCTTTGCAACTGAGTAGGACTGTTGGTTTTTCCTTTTGCACAGCTTAGATAACACCTTCAGATAATATTAGATCTAGTACTCATGAAGAAGGCTCTCAGGCCAGTTTCACCTCTATTCCTCCAAGTCCCCTGTCTGAAGAACTTCATGCTTGCAGGAATAAGGTCTTACATTCAAGTTCTGGGAGGCTAACAAGGGCAGTGGGCAACAACAATGCTTATATATTGGTAATCTCTTAAACTCCTTTGAGCAACAAATTTAAGGGAGGTTTCCCATGTCTGGCATTGGGATTTTTGTTAGACAACTCATGGTAATTGGGAAAAAAGTTTATGCCTTTAGGTAGCATAACTTGTATAAGCATACATTTATATATTGTAAATGTACTCTTCAGCAAACATAAATAGCATGCTTCTCTATAAATATTTTTCACTTATTGCTGTTTATCTCTCTTCTCTCTGTATATATTTCCATCCATCCTACCTTCTAAACTAATGTCCCTATTTCTCCCTACATACCTCCTTTGTTTTACTATGCCATTCTAATTTGACACTTTAAAAAAAGAAAGCATGTAAACAGAAAAAAAGGCATAGGAAAAATGCTTAGCATTAATAACCATCAGAACAATACAAATTAGAAGTACAAAGAGAAATTCTCTCCTACTTCATAGCTTGGAACTATTAGTATATTAGTAACAAAAAACAAAGGTGAAAGACACAATTATTATTGATGATGGGAACAATGGAAACCCTTGTACACTGTTGGAAATATTATAATGTGTAGAAAATGGCATGAAAGTTCTTTAAGAAGTAAAAATAGGAGTTGGGTGGTGGTGGTACACACCTTTAATCCCAGCACTTGGGAGGCAGAGGCAGGTGGATTTCTGAGTTCGAGGCCAACCTGGTCTACAGAGTGAGTTCCAGGACAGCCAGGGCTACACAGAGAAACCTTGTCTTGAAAAAAAAAAAAAAACGTAGGATAAAGCAGTTCCATTGCAGGTATATAGCCTGAGGATACAAAATCTATGTGCAGAGAGGAATCTGTAGCCTCATGTTTCATGCAATGGATTTACAGTACTCCAGAATGAAAACATCTGAAATGCCTGTTGAGAGATAACCAGATTTAAAATCACTGTTCTTATGTAAGATACACAATTCTTAACTATACATCTTGTCACTCACTACATAGATGAAGCCAGAGGACATTATGCTAAGTGAAATAAGGCAAACATAGAGAGCAGAAATACTGCATGGCCTCTCACATGGAACCTGAGACAATTGAAAAAGCAAAGAATGGTGATTATCAGACCTAGCAAAGAAATTAATGGGAAAAGAGAAGACATTAATCAATGACACACAGTTCATTTCACAGGAAAAATAAATTGTGATCAGGCATTGCATGCACAGTGATTATATTTACTAACAACAAATTGTATATTTCAAAATAGATGAGAGAGTGGATTAAAAATGTTCTCACCATAACAAAAAGATAGTTATCTGAGGTGATAGATACAGTAATTAGCATGATTTGATTGTTTCACAATGTATTCACAGACTAAAACCTGACCTTTAATCCCATAAATATGTGCACATGTTATTTATCAATCAAAGATTAGACAAAAATTACTAAAGAAGAAAAGGAATCTTCTTTTATAGTTGACCCCTCCTTTTTTCATCACCAGCATTATATTGAAAGGAATGAGACTAGTTCCATAACCAGCTTCAGTCCTATTTCAATTGGTCACTCTAGATGAGCTGGGTTCTGAAGTCATTTCTAATTCCACAGACTTTTCCTTCTCAGTGTCTCTGCTCCACAGCCTTCATCTTCCCATCTTGAACTTTCAATTGGAACACATGGTTATGGGCAATCCCTTTACATTTTTGCTTTGAATGATTTTGAATTCCTCTGAGGAGCCAATTTCTTCATGAGACTTCTTGGGCATTGGTTATTTTTCTTTCATAATAATTTACCTAAAGGCATGAAAGTGGGAGGAGCATTTTATTTGCCTGTTATGCTCATTTATTACCTTCCTCCCAAAACTCCTTGACTTATAACCTCATATCATCAAGCCATCCCTAATTTCCCTTAGCTGCTCTTATCAGAAAACTCTCATTGATGTCTTAATTCTGTTCAGAAGTAACAAAATTCTCCTTTGTAGATACCATTCCCAATAATACTCCAGCTCACATCACTTCCACTTCAGTATCCTTTGGAGACTCTTCTCCTGCCTTTTTTTTGTTGTTGTTTTGTTTTTCATTTCTTTGAACTTTCTAATAAACTTTTGTGGGCAGCTCGCCCTTGGTAGTATAAGAATCATCCAGGTAATACTGGTTTTGAATGCATGAAGTGGTCATAAGCACCAATTGATGTTTATACTGTGAGAGGCCAAGATGTCATGACTGATGGTGCAGCCTCAGTGGTAGTTGAAGACACACACTGAAGGGGTCATGGACAGAAGTTCGAGCTTGACATCACGAAGGGAGCTCATGGCAGTCTGTTGGTAAAAGTGCAGCCCAGTTACAGCCGAAGAGCCAGCATTTTGGAAAATTTGGTATCCTGTGATGACTATCAAACAGCAGCAGCAGTGGAATGGAGCCAGCTAGAGCCCAGAAGGCATAGCTGGAGAAATGCACCAAGCCCTTTGGAGGTTTTCAGAGGATCATGAATGACTCCTAGAATTGGATACTGAGGTATTTATGTTGCTAGAGTTTGCTTTTGCTTGGATCAGATTGTGACTGTGCTATGATTTTTTTCTCTCTCTTGAAGTACATATTTGCTTTAATTTTGATTTTTAAAGGAGCTCATAACTTTAAACTTTAAGAAAGAGTTTGGGTTTTTAGAGAGATTGAGTATTTTAGAGACTGAAATTTTATTGTGTTTGAATTTGTAAAGGCTATGGGATGTTAAAATTTATAATTTTCATGTGAGATCTTTGGGATGAATAAAGAAGAAAGATGTGGCTTATAGTGATATGCTTGTATGTCACATTGAAGAGGCATCTGTTGTTCTAGCTAGTCTTTTTAATTTTAATTGGTTATTTTCTTTATTTACATTTCAAATACTGTCCCCCATCCCAGTCTTCCCTCCCCAAACCCCCATTCCATATTCCCTCACCTTTGCCTGTAAGAGGGTGCTCCATCACCCACATACCCACTCCTGCCTCTCTCCACTAGCTTCCCCCTACTCTGGGGCATCAAGCCTCCACAGAACCAAGGGTCTTGTCTTCCATTGATGCCAGATAACACAATCCTCTGCTATATATGAAGCTGGGTCCATGAACCCATCCAAGTATACTCTTTGGTTGATGGTTTAGTCCCTAGAAGCTATGTAGGATCCAGTTATTTGATATTGTTGTTCTTCCTGTGGGATTGCAATCCCTTTCAGCTCCTCCAGTCGTTCCCCACACTCTTCCATTGTTGTCCCCTTGATTATTCTGAAGGTTTGGCTTGTGAGGATTTTATTGATTATTTTTGCATTGATATTCATAAGGGCAATTGGTCTGAAGCTCTCTTTGTTGAGTCTTTCTATGGCTTAGGTTTCAGCATATTTGTGGCTTCATTGAAGGAATTAGGTATGTTTTCTTATGTTTCTATATTGTGGAGTAGTTTGAGAAGTATTGGTATTAGCTCTTTTTTGAATATCTGCTAGAATTTTGCACTAAAACCATCTGGCCCTGAGTGTTTTTTGGTTGGGAGATTTTTAATGACTGCTTCTATTTCTATAGGAGATCTGGGATTGTTCAGATGGTTTATCTTATCCTTCTTTAAATTTGGTACATAGTATCTGCCTAGCAAATCATCCATTTCATCCATATTTTCCAGTTTTGTTGAGTATAGGCTTTTAAGGTAGGATCTGATGATTTTTTTTTAATTTCATTAGTTTCTGTTGTTATGTCTTCCTTTTCATTTCTGATTTGTTAATTTGAATACTGTCTCTGCCCTACAGTTAGTCTGGGTAAGGGTTTATCTGTTTTCTTTATTTTTCTCAAACAGCCAGCTATTAGTTTTGTTGGTTTTGTATAGTTCTCTTTGGTTATACTTGCTTGATTTTAGCCCCAGGTTTGAATATTTCTTGCTGTGTACTCCTTTTGGGTGTATCTACTCCTTTTTGTTCTGGAACTTTCAGATGTGGTGTTCACTGATAGTGTAGGATATCTCTGATTTCTTTATGAAGCCACTCAGATCCATGAATTTTCCTCTTAGCATTTCTTTCCTCATGTTCCATAAGTTAGGGTATGCTATACCTTCATTTTCATTAAATTCTAAAAACTCATTAATTTCTTTCTTTCTTTCTTCCCTAAGTTATCATTGAGCAGAGAGTTGTTCAGCTTCTATCAGTTCATGGGATTTCTCTTATTTTTGTTGTTATTGAAGACCACCCTAGTCTGTGATGGTCTGGTTAATTGCCTTGGATTAGTTCAGTCTTCTCAAATCTGTTGAGATTGGTTTGGTGACTATTATATGATCAATTTTGGAAAAGGTACCATGAAGTGTTGAGAAGAAGGTATATTCTTTTGTTTTAGGATGAAATGTTCTGTAGATATCTGTTAAATCCACTTGCTTCATAACTTCTGTTAGTTTCACTGTGTCTCTGTTTAGTCTGTGTTTCCATGATCTGTCCATTGGTGTGAGTGGGGTGTTGAAGTCTGCCACGGTTATTGTGTGCAGTGCAATGTTTGCTTTGAGCTTAGCAAAATTTCTTTTACAGATGTGGGTGCCCTTGCATTTGGGGCATAGATGTTCAGAATTGAGAATTCATTGTGGTGGATTTCTCCTTTGATGAGAATGAAGTGTCCTTTCTCATCTTTTTTGATAACTTTTGATTGAAGGTCTATTGTATTGTATATTAAAATGGCTACTCCAGCTTGTTTCTTGGGACTATTTGCTTGGAAAACTTTTTTCTAGCCTTTTATTCTGAGGTAGTATCTGTCCTTGTTACTGAGGAGTGTTTCTTGTATGTAGCAAAATGCTGTGTTCTCTTAAAAACTTGTTAGCCTGTTTTTTTTGTTTGTTTTTTTTTTGTTTGTTTGTTTTTTTTATGGGAGAATTCAGTCTATTAATGTTGAGAAATGTTAAGGATCAATGATTGTTGCTTCCTCTTACTTTTGTTGTTAGAGTTGGAGTTATGTTTGTGTGGTCCTCTTTTTTGAGATTGTTGTAAGAAGAACTATAGGTGAAGTTTGGTGTGAGAGGAAGAAAGGCATAAAGATAAGAACTAAAATACAAGAATAATTTTTGACTGACATTGAAAATACAAAGATGCTAGTTGTTGGTGTCTTAGTTACGGTTTCTATTACTGAGATGAAACACTATGACTTAAAAACTGAATGAAGCAGCCCAGGAGAGGGAAAGTGGATTATGGAAGTTTTCTGTTTCCTTATGCTTACTCAATGAGTAAGGAACTTCACCACTATGAGAAAAATTAATATGATGGAGGGTTGAGGACAAAAAGAAATAACTCGTCTTCAAGGAGTAGAGGCATAACCTGTAGCAGTATTGCTAGGAAATAAGACTAGAACTACATTTGATGCTAGTAGCCATGACTTTGAAATGAATTCAGTTCTCTGGTTTTGTATCTTTTCTACCCAATCTAATTGTGGAGATATAGAAAAAAAGACAATGGATATTTACATATAATTGGGCTGATGCCTAGTCTAAGTAAAATACACAAAGAGGGAATGTAGCAAGGAGTCTAAGAAAATTCTTCAAAGTGTAGCTATAATCATTAATTTAAGTTGTATGGAAAAAAAACAATAAAGAAATCACAGAACTGCATTGAAAAAGAAGCCAAATAAAATATGGTGGAGTCAATGAACTATAGGTTACCACCATTGTCTTCCATGATTCTACTAGAATGACCCATTAAATGCCATTTGAAGCATTCAACTTCTTTGCTAATTCAAAGTCCCCAGATTCCCATTCCTCCAAACAAAAGCATGGTCAGGTCGTTCACAGCAACTTCCCAGTCCTTGGTACCAACTACTGTCTTATTTAGAGTTTGATTTGAAATAACACCCTAACCAAGACAACTCTTATAAAGGGAAAACATTTAACTCAGGCTGACTTACAGTTTCAGAGATGCTGTCAGTTATCCTCATGGCAAGAAGCATGGCAACATGCAGGCAGACATGATGCTGGAGGAGCCAAAAGTTCTATATCTTCATCTGTAGGCAACAGAAGGGAATTATCTTCCACATTGGGTGGTCTATAAGCATTATGAGGCCTGAAAGCCAGCCTACACAGTGGCAAACATCCTAAAACAAGCCACACCCATTTTAACAAGGCCCTTCCTCCTAATATTGGCATTTTCCATGAGCCAAGAATATTCAAACCACAGCATGACTGTGCACTTACGCAACCCTAGAATGAGAGGAGGCAGATATGGGCAGATCCCCAGAAATCTTCTTGGGTTATGGGGTTTAGTGAGAAATCTTCTCTCAAAAGGTAAGGTAGAAAGCTATAATAGAAGACAGCTGATATCAATCTCTGGCCTATAGATGAAATGTGCAGAGATATGAATATGTCTACCATATACTTGCACATAAAATATTTTTACTTTTGAACTTTTTGATGAACATAAAGATAGCTATGTATTTTAGTCTGACTTGCATAGTTTTTTGTCTCCATATTTGGTAGTATTCACGGAAGTACCATATCCTGCAATGTTGCTTGTGATAATAGAATGTTCTAATGACATGTATGAGGTTTTTGTTGAGGCAGAGTTTCTCCTTAGTAATTTGTGGAAGTTTCTTGTTTTTTTTTTTTTTCTTTCTTTTTTTCATAGATTTCTATGTGAGTAGATAACACACCAACATCCCTCTCTATTAATGGAAACCTTTCTTCCTTAGGATTCTTATTTTCAGACTTTGCTAAGGAGCTATTGAGCTTTGAAAAAGCTTCTGCTAAGCCTTTCACTATAAATTTCCTTTATAGCTTTTATCACAAGGCAAGAAAACTTCTCTTGACGCTTCCTTCATTACATGCTCTCTACATAAAAGGGTTTTTGATTGTTATCATTATAAGGATCTTCTACTGTGTCTGTGGTTTGTTGAAAGAAGTACGGATTCATTGATTGTGATTGCATTTCATGTCAATGGCACCTCTCTTCCCCACACTGTAACAAAAAATGCACGACAAACTGAGTTTTGGTTCTTCTATCCTTTGATGTATTTCTAATGCACAGAAAAGTTTCTAAAATATAAGAACTACCTAATAAATATTACTAAATATGAGGAGGAATGAATAAGTTCTGTTTGTGTCAATGAATGTGATGATGCCATGGATAAACATCTGGGATTTTACAGTAGGAAACTTGGTTTAATATATAGACTTTGAATTTATTTGAACAAAATTAAACAGAGTGAATAAATATGCAAGAAAGAGTTTAGTGAGACCACAAATATTCATTGATATTTTCTGTGGAAGGGTGAAGATATTTGTGGCTTGAGTAACAGATTTCCTGCTATAGCTTTGATGGTATGAGGTATGAGCAATTTTAATTGGATACTTTTTGTTTATAAATATTATTTTTGAAAAATAACAAGATCAGCAAATATCTAGTAAAATAAATCAAAAGAAAAAGGAGGAAGAAAATAAAAGCAAAGATGAAAATGGAGGACATGATTACTGGGGAATTTTAAAGGATCATAAAAATATAGTTTATGGAACTATATTCCACTAAGCTAAAAAATATGAAGAAAAATAAATTAATTTCTAGATCTATATGACCGCCAAAGCTACCTCATGATGAGATAATTAATTTAAATGGGCACATATGACCCAGAGAAATAGAAGTAATAGCTAAAAATCTCCTAATTAAAACCCACCAAGGATGGATTTTCCCAGAACATACTAGTATATTTTCAAAGAGTGAACACCAATACCCTTTAAATTATTTATTAAAGAGAAAATGAAGGACAAACTTTCAAATTCTTTTTATGTAGCTAGTATTATTTTACCCTGATATCCAAACCAGATAAAGACACACAAAACAAAACAAATCAAATGGAAAATAATGGACTAATATTTCTGATAAAAGTTCTCAATAAAATATTTGTAAACAGAAGCCCATATCTAAAAGATTATCCACCAAGATGAAGTAGGCTTCATCCCATGGATGCAGGAGTGAGTGAACATATGTAAATCAATCAATATAACCCACTATATAAATAGACTCAAAAAGTGTAAGTCACAGAATCATTTCATTAGATTGAGAAAAGACTTTTGGCAAAGTGCAACATCCTTTCATGATAAAAGTCTTAGGGAATATAAGAGTATTGGTTACAAACTTTCATATAATAAACACAATTTTCTCTTGCTCTCAGCCAACATCATTTTGAAACAAAAGAAACTCAGAGTGTTTCCACTAAAATTAGGAATAAAACATAAATGTTAACTCTTCCCTATCCTGTTCAATATAGTACTTAAAATCTTAGCTAAAGAGGAGACAAAGGAATATAAATAAGAAAGAAAGAACTTAAAGTATCCTTATTTACATATGATATGATTATATACATAAAAGACCCTAAATTTGCCTGCAGAAGAGTGTTACAACTAAGAGGCACATTTAACAAAATAATAAGGAACAAAATCAGAAACTAATAGTCTTCCGATATACAAATGACAAACCCACAGAGAAATAAACCAGGGGATCAGTGCCATTCACAATAGCCGTAAAAATACCTTGAAGGAAATATAAAAAGGAAGTAAAAAACAATCAAACAAAGAAACAAAGAAATATAAAAGTAGAAACTTTAAGACACTGAAACATTTGAAGAAGATTCCAGAAGATGGAATGATCTCCTATGTTCTCCGATTGATAGGATTAATATGGTGAAAATAACCATCCTACCTCAAATAATTACATATTCAAAACAATACCCATCAAACTCCAATACAATTATTTATAAAAATTAAAGATAAGTAATATTACATTTTATATGAAAACAAACAAACAAAACAAGGACAGAATAGTTAAGATGATACCTAACAATAAAAAACATTGCTGTTTTCTCTGGCAATGGGCAAAGAGACATCTTTTTGGTGGTGATGTTCTTAATATCAATCAGAAGCAGAATGATAGTCTTTTGTTCACCCAACTTGATGCCTGGTTTTATGGCCAAAGCTGTCTTATGCCCAGAACTTATAAAAATCAAGTCAAATCAAATGAAAGCCAGGCAGCTCAATGCTAAAGAAAAAAGACTGACTGACTGAAACTTACAGACAACCACACTACCCACAGACCTGTTCTTCAGTGAATGGCCAAGTTGGCCATAGATATCCTCTTGACCTCACACCTTGCCCAACAGAAGGAGGATTTCACCCAGAGTCTGCCAATCATGTGGCCAGCTGGAAGTAGAAGACACCACAATGTGCAGGTATGTGGTGGTCAAATGGGAGAGAAAGAGAAGTGGAAGAGCTTGAGCATTATGAAGAGAGATGGGATTGGAGTCAAGAGAGTCAAGAATAGAGAGAAATAGCTGGTTAAGAGTGGTCAGTCCCACCACCTGGGACTATGGTGTGATCTCAATCAGAGCTGTAACTTAAGGCCATGTCTGACTCTGCAGCAACATGGCCAAAGTCGATGTCGATGTCCATAGCTCATATCATCTCTAGAGAACATAGGGATGTCCCTGGTCCATGCAATGGGAGGTGACCACATCAATGTCCAGGGCTGGGTATAACTGACCCTGCCTGTCACTGGATGTGGTGCTCTGGAGAGCTGGCCTCATTTCTCACAGTTGGTAGCAGTCAGGATTGTGGGTCCTGTCCATAATCCAGGCAGCACAGTAGAGCTAATCCTAGTCATGGGGCTGTGAGAAAGCTAGTGCCAAGGGCATGAGTGTGAAAGAGATGACCCTGTCACTCTTCTTCCCTGAGGTGGCATGGAAACAGAGGTGATCTGTATACCATACCTCCTTAGTAACTCCAGCAGTCATGAAAGCTGACCACAGCTGTGCTCATGAACTCAGTAGAGCTAGCCATGCTGCCCCTTACCAGCTGCAGCACTTGGGAGAGCAGGCTCTTTATCTAATCTGGATAGCTCCTCAGAAGTGACACTGGTGAGGGCTAGTGTGTTTTACTGGAGAGCAGTTGCAAGATCAAAGGAGAGATATGAAGGGGCAGGGAGATAAGTGTAACTGGGGAGATAAGTGGACATCGTGTGAAACATACAAAAAAAAATCAGTAAAATGTTTTAAAGGTTGATGGAGTTATCATCATCCCCAAATTCACATTATGCTACAGAGCTGTGGCAATAAAAACAACACAATACTAATATAAAATGAGACTCATTAGATGAAGATACAAGAATTGATAATCCCACAGTCCAACTGTCCTGCTTTTTAACCAAGATCAACAAAACACATTGAAAAATAGACATTATCTTTAACAACAGGTGCTGCTCAACCTAGATAGCTATGTGTGGAGGAATGAATCTTTGTCCTTACCTCTTACCCTGAATAAAACTCAGCTGCAAATGGATCGAGGACCAAAAGCTAAGACCTGGTATGATAGAAAAGGATGTAGGGGATAGACCTGAACTTATTGGTATAGGAACAGATTTTCTGAACAGGACTTTTTTTTGAGAAGAAATTGAAAATGGCAGTTTTTCTAACTGGACTGCTTCATAAATAATTGAGATGGAGGCCCATTGATTAATTCAACAAGCTTTAAGCAGAATAACTGAGAAGATGATTCTAACACGCTACGCTATCTAGTTACTTCGAGCCACATGCCCCGAGTTACTTGCATTTAACATCTTTCTTCACTCTGTTGCAGTTGTCTGTCCTCATGGAGAACTCCCTTGATGATTCTCTTCATGCCCAACCTCACTGAAACTCTCTTCTTTATTTCCTACATTCCTCTACATTCTTTTTATTACAGTCAGAACCAGGTCTTGGGTTGTGGTCCTTGATCTATTTGCAGCTGAGTTTTATGCAGGGTGAGAGGTAAGGATCAAGATTCATTCTATTGGTTTTTCACCTCCCTTGTCATGAGATTCTTTTCTCTGACTCTTCTTCCAGGGACACCTGGCTGTGGTCAGAAGTATAACCTTTTTATTTCCTCTGCTTAGACATTGGCTGTTGAGCTTTTTTATTAACCAATCAAAAGGTCTTTGCACCACATTAACACAGAAGATTATTAATATTCATGAAAATGTCAATTTCCAGACAGTAGCTACATCTTAGGGCACAGAAATCATCATCTGAATACACAGCACACAAGACAAACCTCCAACAGACTTTTATAGGATAAGAATTAAGACCAAAATTAGTAAACAAATGGAAATTAATGAAGCTAAAAATTTCTGAACAGCAAATGACACCATCATTCAACTTAGGACGTGGCCTAAAGAGTACAATACATGATTACCAGCTATAATATTTATTTATTTGTTTGTTTTATTGATTATTATTTCTATTTACATTTCAAATTTTGTCCAACATCATGGTTTCTCCTCCGAAAACCCCCTATCCCATACCTCCCCTGCTTATATGAGGGTGCTCCCTATCCTCTCATCCACTCCCTCCCTACTACCCTAACATCCTATTATGCTAAAGCATTGAGCCTCCACAGAACCAAGGGTCCCCCCTCAATTTGATGCCAGAGGAAGCATTTCTCTGGTACATATGCAGCTGGAGCCATAGCCGTGGGTTGCTCCATGTGTACTCTTTGGTTGGTTGTTTAGTCCCTGGGAGCACTGGGGGGTCTGGTTGGTTGATATTGTTGTCCTTCCTATGGAAGTGCAAACCCCTTCAGCTCCTTCAGACCTTTCTCTAACTCCTTCTTTGAGGACCCCATACTCAGTCCAATGGTTGGCTGTGAGTATCTGCCTCTGTATTTGTCAGGGTCTGGTAGAGCCTCTTAGGAGACAGCTATATCCGGCTCCTGTTAGCATGCACTTCTTGGCATCCCCAATAGGGTCTGCATTTGGTGACTATATATGGGATGGATCCCTAGGTAGGGCAGTTTCTGGATGGCTTTTCCTTCAGTCTCTGCTCCACACTTTGTCTCTGTATTTGCTCCCAAGAGTATTTTGTCCCCTCCTTTTAAGTAGGACTGAAGCATTCACAATTTAGTCTTTTTTCTTCTTGAACTTCATTTGGTCTCTGAGCTGTATTGTGGGTATTCCCAGGTTTTAGGCTAGTATACAATTATCAGTGAGTACATACCATGTGTGTTCTTTTGTGTCTGGGTTACCTCACACAGGATGATATATTTTAGTACCATCTATTTGGCTGCAAATTTCATGAAGTCATTGTTTTTGATTGCTGAGTAGTACTCCATTGTTTAAATGTACCACATTTTTTTTCCATTCTTCTGTTGAAGGACCTTAGGGTTATTTCTAGCTTCTGGATAGTTTAAATAAGGCTGGTATGAACATAGTTGAGCACGTTCCTTGTTATATGTTGGAGCATCTTTTGGGTATATGCCCAAGAGTGTTATACTCAGTCCTCAGATAATTATATGTCCAGTATTCTGAGGAACCACCAGGCTGATTTCTAGAGTGGTTGTACCAGCTTACAATCCCATCAACAATGGAAGAATCTTCCGTTTTATTCACATCCTTGTCAGCATCAGCTGTCATCTGAGTTTTTGACCTTAGCCATTGTGACTGATGTGAGGTTCAATCTCAGCATTGTTTTGATTTCCCTGATGACTACGGATATTGAATATTTCTTTAGGTTACTGTCGGCCATTTGATATTCCACAATTCTTTGTTTAGCTTGGTACCCTATTTTTAATAGGGTTATTTGATTCTCTGGAGTCTTAACTTCTTGAGTTCTTGGTATATATTGGACATTAGCCATCTATCAGATGTAGGATTAGTAAAGATCTTTTCCCAATCTGTTGGTTGCTGTTTTGTCCTACTGACAGTATCGTTTGCCTTACAGAAGCTTTGCAATTTTATGAGGTCCCATTTGTCTACTTTTGATCTTAGAGCATAAGCCATTTGATGTTCTGTTTATTAAATTTCCCTTGTGCCTATGTGCCCTTGTGTTCTTCCCCACTCTCTCTTCTATTAGTTTCAGTGTGTCTGGTTTTATGTGAAGGTCTTTGATCCACTTGAACTTGAGATTTATACAAGGAGATAAGAATGGATTGATTTGCATACTTCTACATTGCTGACTTCCAGTTGATCCAGCACCATTTGTTGAAAATGCTGTCTTTTTTTTCTACTGGATGGTTTTAGCTCCTTTTTGAAAGATCATTAGTGTGCTGTTCATTTCTGGGTCATCAATTTCATGCCATTGATCTTCCTACCTGTCTCTATACCAATATCATATAGTTTTTATCACTACTGCTCTCTAATACAGTTTGAAGTCAGGGATGCTGATTCCCCGAGAAGTTCTTTTATTGTTGAGAATAGTTTTCTCTATCCTGGGTTTTTTGTTATTCTAAATAGATTTGTAAATTGCACTTTCTGACTCAATGAAGAATTGAGTTGGAATTTTGATAGGGATTGTATTGAATTTGTAGATTGCTTTTGGTAAGATGGCCATTTTTTCTATATTAACCCTGCCAATCTATGAGCACAGGAGATCTTTCTATGTTCTGAGATATTTTATTTCTTTCTTCAGAGACTTGAAGTTTTTGTCATACAGATCTTTCATTTGCTTAGTAAGAGTCACACCAAGATATTTTACATTATTTGTGAGTACTATGAAAAGTGTCATTTCCCTCATATCTTTCTCAGTCTGTTTATTCTTTAAGTAGAGGAAGGCTACTCTTTTGTTTGAGTTAATTTTATATCCTGCCACTTTGCTGAAGTTGTTTGTCAGGTATAGGACTTCTCTGATGGAATTGTTTTGGGTCACTTAAGTATACTAACATATCATCTGCAAAAATGATATCTTGACTTCTTCCTTTCCAATTTGCATCCCTTTGACCTCCTTTTATTGTCTAATCACTCTGGCTAGGACTTCAAGTACTATATTAAATAGGTAGGGAGAAAGTGGACAGCATTGTCTAGCCTCTAATTTTAGTGGGATTGCTTCAAATTTCTGTCCATTTAGCTTGGTGTTGACTATGTGCTATATTGCTTTTACTATGTTTAGGTATGGGCCTTGAATTCTTGATCATTCTAAGGCTTTTACAATGAAGGGATGTTGAATTTTTTCAAATGCTTTCTCAGCATCTGATGAGATGGTCATATGGTTTTTCTCTTTGAGTGTGTTTATATAGTGGGTTATGTTGATAGATTTCTGTATATTGAACGATCTCTGCATCCCTGGGATGAAGCCTACTTGATAGATGATGGATGATCATTTTGATGTGCTCTTGGATTCAGTTTGCCAAATTTTTATTGAGTATTTTTGCATTGATATTTATAAGTGAAATTGGTCTGGAGTTCTATTTCTTTGTTGGGGCTTTGCATGATTTAGGTATTAGCATAACTGTGGCTTTGTAGAACAAACTGGCTAGTGTTTCTTCTGTTTCTCCTTTGTGGAAATGTTTGAAGAGTATTGATATTAGGTCTTCTTTAAAGGTCTGATAGAACTCTGCACAAAATCATCTGGTCCTGGCCTTTGGTGGTTGGGAGGCTTTTATTGACTGCTTCTATTTCTTTAGAGGTTCTGGGACTGTTTAGATGGTTTATCTGATCCTAATTTAACTTCGACTCCTGGTATCTGTCTAGAAAACTGTCCATTTCATCCAGATTTTCCAATTTTTTTAAACAAGATTTATTTATTTTATTTTTATGAATACACTGTACCTGTCCTCAGATACACCAGAAGAGGGCATCAGATCCTATTACAGATGGTTGTGAGCTACTATGTGGGTGCTGGGAACTGAACTCAAGACCTTTGGAAGAGCAATCAGTGCTCTTAACAGCTGAGCCATCTCTCCAGCCCCTCCAATTTTGTTGAGTATACGTTTGTAGTAAGATCTGATGAGTCTTTGAGTCTCCATTGTTATATCTCCCTTTTCTTTTCTGATTTTATTTATTGGATGTAGTCTCTGTGCCCTCTGATTAGTCTGGCTAATTGTTTATCTATCTTGTTGTTTTTCTCAAAGAACCAGCTCCTGGTTCTTTGGTTGATTCTTTATATAGTTCTTTTTGTTTCTACTTAGTTGATTTCAGCCATGAATTTGATTATTTCCTGCTGTCTGCTCCTCTTGGGTGTATTTGCTTCTTTTTGTTCTAGAGTTTTCAGGTGTGCTGTCAAGCTGCTAGTATATGCTCTCTTCAGTTTCTTTTTGGATGCACTTAGAGCTATGAGATTTCTTTTTACTGTTGCTTTCATTGTGTCCCATAAGTTTTGGTATGATCATTTTCATCTTTCTTTCTTCCTTCCTTCCTTCCTTCCTTCCTTCCTTCCTTCCTTCCTTCCTTCCTTCCTTCCTTCCTCTTTCTTTCTTTCTTTCTTTCTTTCTTTCTTTCTTTCTTTCTTTCTTTCTTTCTTTCTTTCTTTCTTTCTTTCTGTCTCTCTTCCGTGACCAAATTATCATTGAGTAAAGTGTTGTTCAGCTTGCATGTGTATGTTATGTGGAGTTTCCTTTTTTTTTTTTTTATCAAAGACCAGAAGTCCTTGGTAATCTGATAGGATGCATGGGATTATTTCAGCTTTCTCCTATCTGTTGAGGCCTGCTTCATGACCAATTATATGGTGAATTTTGGAGAATGTACCATGAGGTGCTGAGAAGAAGGCATATTCTTTTCTTTCAGGATGAAATGTTCTATAGATCCCTGTTAAATCCATTTGGTTCATAATGTCTGTTAGTTTCACTGTGTTTCTGTTTAGATTGTGATTCCACCTTCTGTCCATTGATGAGAGTGGGGTGTTGAAGTCTCCCACTATTATTGTATGAGGTAGAATGTATACTTTGAGCTTTAGTAAAGTTTCTTTTATGAATGTGGGTGCCCTTGTATTTGGAGCATAGATATTCATAATTGAGAGTTATTCTTGGTAGTTTTTTCTTTGATGTGTAAGTGAAATGTCCTTCCTTATCTTTTTTGATAACTTTTGGTGGAAAGCCAATTTTATTCGATGTTAGAATGGCTACTCCACCTTGTCTTTTGGGACCATTTGCTTGGAAAATTTCTCCCAGCCTTTTATTTTTAGATATTATATGACTTTGTCACTGAGACGCATTTCCTGTGTGCAGCAAAATGCTGGGTCCTATATATGTATACAGTCTGTTAGCCTGTGTCTTTTTATTGTGAAATTGAGTCTATTGATGTTAAGAGATATTAAGGAAAAGTGATTGATTCCTGTACTTTTGTTGTTAGAGGTGGCATTATGTTTGTGTGGTTATCTTCTTTTGGGTTTGTTGAAAGAAGATTACTTTCTTGCTTGTTCTATGATGTATTTTCCCTCCTTGTCTTGGAGTATTCCATCTTTCATCATTTGTAGACCTGGATTTGTGGAAAGATATGTAAATTTGGTTTTGTCATGGAATATCTAGGTTTCTCCAACTATGGTAATTGAGAATATAGTAGCCTGGGCCAGCATTTGTGTTCTCTCAGGGTCTGTTTGACATCTGCCCAGTTTCTTCTGGCTTTTATTGTCTCTGGAGAGAAGTCTGATGTAGTTCTGATAGGTCTGCCTTTATATGGTACTTGACCTTTTCCCCTTAGCGCTTTTAATATTCTTTCTTTGTTTTGTGCACTTGGTGTTTTGATTATTATGTGAAGTATGGAATAATTTGTTTTCTGGTCCAGTCTATTTGGAGTTCTGTAGGCTTCTTATATGTTGATGGGCATCTCTTTCTTTACATTACTCTGTTGAAGATATTTACTGGCTCTTTAAGTTGGGAATCTTCACTCTCTTCTATACCTATCATACTTATATTTGGTGTTCTCATTGTGTTCTAGATTTCCTGGATGTTTTGGGTTAGGAGCTTTTTACATTTTGCATTCTTTGCCTGTTTTGTTTTTTGTTTTTTTGTTTTTTGTTTTGTTTGTTTTTTTTGTCTTTTCTATGGTATCTTCTGAATCTGACATTCTCTTTTCTATTTCTTGTATTCTGTTGGTGATGTTTGCACATATGACTCCTGATCTCTTTCCTAGGTTTTCTATCTCCAGGGTTATCTCCCTTTGTGATTTCTTAACTGTTTCTCTTTCCATTTTTAAATCCTGGGTGGTTTTGTTCAATTCTTTCACCTGTTTGGTTGTGTTTGCTTGTCATTCTTTTAGGAATTTATGTGTTTCCTCTCTAAGGGCTTCTACATATTTAAATGTGTTCTCCTATATTTCTTTAAGGGAGTTATTTATGTCCTTCTTAAAGTCCTCTATCATCATCATGAGAAGTGATTTTTAAATCTAATTATTGTTTTTCTAGTGATTTGAAGTATCCAGGATTTGCTATGGTAGGAGAACTTGATTTTGATGATGCCAAGTAACCTTGGTTTCTGTTGCTTATATTCTTATGCTTGCCAATTGCCATCTGATTATCTCTTGTGCTGCCTGACCTCACTGTCTCTGACTCCAGCCTGTCCCTCCTTTGATCCTGCTTGTTTCAGAATACCTCAGAGTCCATCTGTCTCAGTGATCCTGTGATTCTGAGATCCTGTGATCCTGAGATCCTATGGTCCTGGACATGTTAGAGAATCCAAGATTCAAGCCTCTACTGAGTGTTGTGATGCTGGTTGCAGAGCTAGCACCCAAGGTCTACTCAGGGCATCACTTTAGACTGGAAGGAACTCGTGCTTCTGCTGGGTGGGGCTTCCTGCATCCCTGGATCCCTCTGGTCCCAGTTAGTCCTGGTGTTGTGGCAGATGTTGTGGCCTCCTCACCTATGATCCTGGATGCTTTACAGCACCTGCGGGTGGAGCTTCCTCTGGGTGTTGTGGGTTTTGGTGTGGAATTAGCACCCAAGCTTTGCTCAAGTCATTGGCTCTGACCAGTGCATTTCTCCAATTTTTTTTTTATGGAGCCACTCAGAGCTATGAGATTTTTTTTCTCTTAGCCCTGCTTTCATAGTGCCCCATAAGTTTGTTGTGCCTTCCTTTTCATTAAATTCTAAAACTTCTTTAATTTCTTTATTTATTTCTTGCCTTACTAAGTTGTTATTGAGCAGACAGTTGTTCAGCTTCCATTTGTATGTGGGCTTTCCATTGTTTTTGTTACTATTGAAGACCAGACTTAGTCTGTGGTGCTCTGATAGGATGCATGGTATACTGGCTAGTTTTGTGTGTCAACTTGACATAGGCTGGACTTATCACAGAGAAAGGAGTTTCAGTTGGAGAAGTGCCTCCATGAGACCCAGTTATGGGGCATTTTCTCAATTAGTGATCAAGGGGGTAGGGCCCCTTGTGGGTGGTGCCATTCCTGGGCTGGAAGTCTTGGGTTCTATAAGAGAGCAGGCTGAGCAAGCCAGGAGAAGCAAGCTAATAAAAAACATCTCTCCATGGCCTCTGCATCAGCTCCTGCTTCCTGACCTGTTTGAGTTCCAGTCCTGACATCCTCTGGTGATCAACAGCCATGTAGAAGTAAGCTGAATAAACCCTTTCCTCCCCAAGTTGCTTCTTGGTCATAATGTTTGTGCAGTAATAAAAACCCTGACTAACACAAATTGGTACCAGAAGTGGAGTATTCCTGTGACAACCTGACCATGTTTTGGGGAGGACTGTGGAAAGACTTTGGAACTTTGAGCTAGAAGAACCACTGGTTGTTAAGAACTCTGTGGGATGTTCTGTGGGAGCTTGGAAGATCATGTTGAGAACAGTGTAGAGATGGAGGCCTGGCTTGTGAAATTTCAGATGGATGATTAAAGACTCTTATCTGGTTTTGACAGCACGAAGGGCTCATGAGGTGCAGCTGAGGCTTGGCACAGTGAGCGGTCATGAAAGGCCATTGGTGAAGGTGAAGCCTCAGTTTGCAATTGATGGCCCAGGACTGAAGGTGTCATGCAAAGAGTTGAAGCTTGGCACAGTAAAGACAGTCTATGAGAGGCTATTGGTAAAGCCTAGTTACAGCATTGTTTTGGGAATGCCAATACCATGCAATGACCACCAAGGATAGCAGCAGCAATGAAGTACAGGCATTTGGAGCCCAGAAGACAAGATGTGTGCTACAAAGAGCAGAGATGTAAAAATGACCAAAGCCCTTAAAAGAGCCCAGAAAATCATGAATTAAATCCCAGACATTGATTTTGCTTTTGATTGTGACTGTGCCCTATTATTTTTCTCTCTTGAAGGAAGAATGTATTTTAGTGGAGCCCACAGTTAAGAGACTTTAAATTTTAAAAAATATTGGACATTTTAAATTAATTGAACTTTTAATATATAAAGACTGTAAGACTTTAGATCTTGGGGATAAATAAAAACATAAGGGTTGAAGCTTAATAGTGATGTGTTTGTGTGTCAAGTTGACAAGGGGTCAATTGTACTGGCTAGTTTTGTGTGTCAACTTGACATAGGCTGGACTTATCACAGAGAAGAGAGTTTCAGTTGGGGAAGTGCCTCCATGAGACCCAGTTATGGGGCTTTTTCTCAATTATTGATCAAGGGGGTAGGGCCCCTTGTAGGTGGTGCCATCCCTGGGCTGGAAATCTTGGGTTCTATAAGAAAGCAGGCTGAGCAAGCCAGGAGAAGCAAGCCAATAAAAAACATCTCTCCATAGCCTCTGCATCAGCTCCTGCTTCCTGACCTGCTTGAGTTCCAGTCCTAACTTCCTCTGGTGATCAACAGCCATGTAAAAGTAAGCTCAATAAACCCTTTCCTCCCCAACTTGCTTCTTGGTCATAATGTTTGTGCAGGAATAAAAACCCTGACTAACACACATGGGATTATGTCAGTCTTCTTGTATGTGATGTGGCCTGTTTTGTGACCAATTACATGGTCAATTTTAGAGAAGGTACCATGAGGTACTAAGGAGAAGGTATGTTTTGTTTTAAGGTGAAATGTTCTGTAGATTTTTGTTAAATCCATGTGGTCCCTAACTTCTGTTAGTTTCAATATGTTTATGTTTAGTTTGTGTTTCCATGATCTGTCCATAGGTAGAGTGGGATGTTGAAGACTCCCACTATTATTATGTGAATTTTAATGTGTGCTTTGAGTTTAAGTTTATTTCTTTTACGAATGTGAGTGCCCTTGCATTTGTGGCATATATGTTCACAATTGAGAGTTCTTCTTGATAGTTTTTTTTTCCCTTTGATGAGTACAGAGTGTACTTCCTCTTCTTTTTTTTTGATAATGTTTGGTTGAAAGTCGATTTTATTTGATATTATAATGGCTACTCCAACTTGTTTCATGGAACCATTTGCATTCAAAAAATATTTACAGGTTTTTACTCTGAGGTATTGACTATCTTTATAATTGAGCTGTGTTTCCTATAGCAGTAAAATACTGTGTCCTGCTTATGTATACATGCTGTTAGTCTATGCCTTTTTATTGGGGGAATTGAGTCCATTGACATTAAGAGAGATTGATTACCAATGATTGTCACATCCTGTTATTTTTTGTTGTTAGAGGTGGTATGTTTATGTGGTTCTCTTCTTTTGAATTTGTTGTGAGAAGATTAATTTCTTGCTGTTTTTTGTGGGTGTGTAGTTTCCCTACTTGTGTTGGAGTTTTCAATCTATTATTCTTAGTAGGGCTGGATTTTCAGAAAGCTATTGTTTAAATTTTGTTTTGCCATGGACTATCATGGTTTCTCTATCTTGTTAAATGAGAGTTTTACTGGGTATATATACCTATTGTAGCATTTTTGTTCTCTTAGGGCCTGTATGACATCTGCCCAAGATCTTCTAGCTTTTAGATTCTTTGTTGAGAAATCTGGTATAATTCTGATAGGTCTGCCATTATATGTTACTTGACCTCTTCACTTACAATTTTTAATATTCTTTCTTTATTCTGTGCATTTGGTGTTTTGATTATTACGTGAAATGAAGAATTTCTTTTTTGGTCCATTCTAGTTGGTGTTCTATAGACTTCTTGTATCTTTATGGCATCTCTTTCTTTAGGTTAGGGAAGTTTTCTTCTATAACTTTGTTGAAGATATTTACTGGCCCTTTAAGTTGAGACACTTCATTCTCTTTTATACCTATTATTCTTAGATTTGTTCTTTTCATTGTGTTCTGGATTTCTTGGATGTTTTTTGTTAGGAGCTTTTGCATTTTCTTTGATCTTTATGTCAATATTTTCTATGATATCTTCTACACCTGAGATTCTCTTTTCTATTTCTTGCATCCTGTTGGTGATGCTTGCATCTGTGACTCCTGATCTCTCTCCTAGGTTTTCTATCTCTAGAATTGTCTCCCTTTGTGATTTCTTTATTGTTTCTATTTCATTTTTAGATCTTAGATGATTTTTTTAAAATTTCTTCACCTGTTTGATTGTGATTTTCAGTATTTCTTCAGTAGATTCATGTGTTTCCTCTTTAAGGACTTCTACCTTTTCACCTCTGTTCTCCTGTATTTCTTTAAGGCAATTATTTATTTCCTTATTAAAGTCCTTTATCATCTTTATGAGATGGGATTTTAGATCAAAATCTTGCTTTTCAGGTGTGTTGGCATATTCAGGGTTTGCTGTGGTGGGAGAACTGGGTTCTGATTTTGCCAAGTGGCATTATTTTCTCTTCGTTATGTTCTTGTACTTTTCTCTTGTCATCTGGTTTTCTCTGGTTTTAGCTGTCTATGCAGACTGTCACTGGATCCTATCTCTTCTGTGGGCCTGTGAGCCTTGGTGTGTCAGCACTCTTGAGTCAAGCTTTCTCTCTATGGGATTTGGGTGTAGAAGCATAGGTTGTGGTTCTGGATGCAGATGGAAATTGATAGGATTGGGTGCCAAACTGCATGGAGTTATCTGAGTCACCTGGGCTCTTGGCGGGTCCTAGTCAGGATAAGTATTGGGGTCATAATGGTCATCTCTTCTATGAGCCTGGGGTTCAAGCTTTCCCTCTACCAGCTATAATTTATATAGAAAGCTAAATATTGAAAAACAGACAACCCAACCAAATGGTCATGGAATTCAACAAATATGACATTAAAATGGTTGAGATATAAACGAAGTGTATATTAAATCTACTTTGTGATATCATCTTATCACAATTATAATGGTATACACACAGACAGACAGACAGACAGACACACACACACACACACACACACACACACACACACACACGCATACATGTATACACATACACGTATACTCACTTATGCCAAACAATGACAAATATTGGTATGAATGTAGGTAAAGTGGAACACTTATTCACTGCTGGGAATGAAAACTGGTATATCCACTACTGGAATTGATATAGAAATTCCAAAAACAAACAAACAAATGAATGAATGAACAAAAACAAAACATAAAATAAAAATAGATCTACCACACAATCCAGCTATGTTACTCTTAGTGTTATATCCAAGGAATTATCCAACTGTGGGTTACCTCCTTATCTATGTTCACTGTTTCTCTATCCATAATAGCCAGGGAATGGAAAAAAAAACGTAGATGTCTACAAATTGATGTGAACAAGTGAAAACCTGAAGTATTTAAAGAGTAAAATATATAATTCAGCTACTAAGAAAAATTAAATTATGAAATTTACTCCTTAACGGATAGAAGTGGTAATCATCCTTCTGAGTGAGATAATTCAGATCTTAAAAGATGAATATCAATTTTCTCACATTCGTTAGCTTTGAGTCTTCAGACACATATGCTTTATTTAGGATGTGCATATTGATCAGAAATTGATAAGAAGAAGTGGTAGAGAATCTTTCTAAGAACAGGATACAATAAGCAGTGCTGATAAATGCTAAAGTAGGAAAGGTTACCCAGGCATAAAGATGGAAAGGTGTTAACTATTTAGACACTCCTGATACCGTTAGGTTTGGCTGACTGCCCCTGCCATGACTCACTCATTTTTGTGACTTTATCCAAGCTCATATTAGGGTATGAGACACAGTGCTTACAGGAACATTTCATGGCATAATATTTTAATGTTTTAAAAATTTAGTTGATCTAAACTCTATAAAGTCATAAAATTATGCTTTTCAAAATCTAATGTAGTTATTTGCCCATAAATATAAATCTTGATTTTATATTTTAAATTTTTTAATGAAACATATAATGAACTATTAAGTCTTCATAATCTTGTTTGTTAATTTTTTTCTTTTTTATTAGATATTTTTAGAATATGTGCAATATAAACACAACAGTGTAGGATTAGAAATAATAGAAATGGAAAGCTTTCTACCTGCAGGAGCTGCAGATGCTTACTGTCCACCTTAATAAAAGAAGCAGAAGATAGTTGAATAGGTATTATTGAAACTTTGCCATTTGATATTGTCATATAAGATTAGCTAGTTAAATAAACTGAGATACTTAATAAAAATTAGCTCCAAAGATAATTTAATGTTTTATGTGTTAACATAACTAGAACAAAGGGCTTATTTTAGCAAAATCTTAAAACTTTAAGATATGTACAAATATTTCAGACACCTTTTTAAATTAAAGATTATGATACTGAAGGTCAGGAGTGGCCCTGAAACTGTAACAAACTTCTAATGGTGACTATATGTGGGCATGTGGTGAGCAGCAAAGATTTAGCAAGGAAATAAGGTAGTTTGCCTTAGCTTTTCTGTTTTTTGCTATCCTGTTCCTTAAACAAATTACTTCATTATTTAACAACAGTGCGGTGTTTCTTTGGGAACAAATCATTTCCATGAAATTATTGCCATATGCAATGCCACATTATTAAGGATAATTTTTCAGTTACGTACCTTTTTTCATTCTTTTGTATGAGTTTATACAATCTAAATAAATAATCTAGAGGAGATTAGCATTTTATAAGATAGTTTCATCAATGTTTCAAAAGAAAATAATGTTAACTTCTATTAAAAATGGAAGTGACACTTTGTTTCCTGTTGAGACCATCAAAAATTGCTGCTATACTTATGGATGAATATATTAATGTTTATTCTTTTGGGTGGGATAATGGTAAAACATGATTAATAAAAAAATTAAAATAAACAAAAATTGAAAGTATTTGCCCCAACAAAGATATTAGTGACTCAAGTGACAGTTGGTCAGAATCATCATTCCTTGCCACTATTCAATTGATATAAAAAATAAAAATTCCATAGAAATTTTATAGTGCCATGGGAATCTTCAAACAATATCGACTATTGCTAAGATTATACATTGTCCTCCCCACAATGAATACAGGCACCATTGGTGAAGAAAACACCTACACCAATCATGGAACATGGAAAAATTGAGGTGGTGCCTACATAGAGATTTCACCACTACATTCTAGCATCTTTAGTACAGGAAGGTACTATGCATGTTACCAAAAGAGAAAGATAAATACCATGCCAGTCACAAGCCCATTGATATAGAATGATGTTCTTGTTGCAAGATATACTAGGGCAATGGTGGTGCAAAGCTTTTGGAAGTAACCAACCAATATATAATTTGACTTAAGACCCACTGGGCCATACAAAACACTAATTGGGTGACCAAGACCCAACGACTAGATAGTCCAGGGTTCTAGGGTAAAACCAAATAGTACTTGTCCTAAAAATAAAATGTAACAATAAAATGGCTCTTAATGATATTCTGCTTTGGTATCAGATCCTATCAACATATAAGAACAAAAAAAAATGATCCAAATGATATACATATTACTGCCTTGTTCAGCTATCACCAGAAAAGCTTCCTCCTGCAGTATATAGGAAAAATATAGAGACCCATAGTCAGATAGAAAGCAGGGAGTCAGAGACCTTGGAACATTCTGACCTAAATAGAATGTCTCCATCAAATCCTTACCGATAGAGTTAAGGGAAAATCTTAGAGTGAAGGTAGAAAGAGTGTAATAGACAGAATGGACCAGGACAACAAGAAAACAGTATCCTCTAAATAAATATTATCAAAGCTCATATGAAGTCACAGAGACTGAAGTAGCAGGCATAACATCTGGATAGATCTGTACCAGGTCCTTTGTTTATATATTATAGCTTTTGGTTGGCTTGTTTTGTTTTGTTTTTTTGAGACAGGATTTCTCAGTGCAATCTTGGCTATTCTGAAACTTCCTCCTTAAAACAAGTTGCCTCAAACTCACAGAGATACACTGGGATTAAAGGTGTGTACCATCATCCTCCATCTGGCTAATATTTTTATGGGACTTGGGTCTTTGCCTTTATTGCTTTATTGAAGATCCTGAGAATCTTCCTCCCCTGTTTGGTTTCTGTGTCCAACTTTGATATGAAAATTTTTCTTCATCTTATTATATTTTTTTGTCATATTTGGTTGTTATCTCTTAGAAGTATCTTCTAATGAGAGACAGAAAATAAATAGATGTGTAAAAGAGGAGAGATAGGAGCAACTGATAAGAGGGAATATTATAATCATGGACATATTATATGAGAGAAGAATCTATTTTCAATATAAGTAGAAATCTTTTCGAAAATTTACAATATAATTTGTATCATACTTAAAAGAGTACTGTCTCTGATTTTTAGGTTGTAGTTTTATTAAAAACATTTCTTCATTCAGAATGTTTTGATCATATTCCTTTCCATCCTCTAACTTTCCCAGATTCTCCCACCTTTACACCCACAAAAATTCATAGTATTTGCTTTCTCTAAAATGTATAGAAAAATGAAAATCAAAACAAATGAACAAACAACAGCAACAATAGTGTGGATACTTTGTTCCTTCTTAAAAGGGAGAAAAATACCCATGGAGAAGTTGCAGAGACAAACTATGGAGTCGAGACTGAAGGAAGAACAACTCAGAGACTGCTCCACCTGGGAATCCTTCCCATATTCAATCATCAAATCCAGACACTATTATGGATGCTAGCAAGTACTGGCTGACAGGAGCCTGATGTAGCTGTCTTCTGAGAGGCTCTGACAGTACCCGACTAACAGTAGAGGCTCACAGCCATCCATTGGATTAAACACAGGGTCTCTAATGAAAGAGCTAGAGAAAGGTCCCAAGAAGTTTGGGAAAGGTCCCAAGGGGTTTGAGGACAACAACAATATGGACTGATTAATACCCTCAGAGCTCCTAGGGACTAAGCCACCAACCAAAGAATACACATGGTGGGACTCATGGCTCCAGTAGCATATGTATAGCAGAGGATGGGCTAGTTGGTCACCAAGGCCGGAGAGGCCCTTGGCCCTGTGAAGGTTCTATGCCCCATAGTATGGAAATGCTAGGGCCAGTAAGTAGGAGAGGATGGGTTGGTGAGCAGGAGGAGGAGGGAGGAGAGTGGGGGGAGGGAACAGGTTTTATTTTTCCTTTTTTTTATATAAATATATTTTTTTGGAGGAGAAACTGGGAAAGGAGAAATCATATGATATATAAATAAAGAAAATATCTAATAAAAAGAATAAGAAATAAATAAGTAAATAAGGCTATGACAAAAAAAAACCTAATAAATACCACAAACTAAACAAACTATACCAACCAAACCACCCAAATCACATAAAAAAAAAAACCATAAAACAAAATGAAGTCCATTTTGTGTTAGTCAACTACTGCTGGGCATAGAACTGCCCTGGAATGGAGTTGGTAAAACCAGTGACACTTTTCTGGAGAACACTGATTTTTTTTTCTTTCACAGCAGGTATGAATTGCAAATAGTTTCTTGGTAAAGGTTGGGACTTTGTATTCACTTTAACTACCCACAGTGTTTCTAATATTACTGACAATATGTCAGACTTCTTTTTGTACAATTTACTAATTCACCATAGATTGAAAACCAATGTATTGACTCAAGCAAAGCCTGGTATTAGGATTATGAAGACATAGAAAGGCCAAGTTTGAACTTACATTAGAGAGGACATACTCTGTAGATAAACAGTGAAACATTACAAATCTGAACGTTAATCTAATCGAAATAACATTTGTTATATCACGGGGCTGCCTTGCATAGTGAAGATATATTAAATTATAATGACTTGAGATAGAAGGAAAAGAATGGATTCTGAAGCAGACAACAAGCCGGAATGAAAATCCAGGGTAGGCTTTCTACCTCCTTCTTCAAGTAGGAGGATGTTCTGCAGATCCACAGCCCTCTCTGCCCCTTCCCCAGAAGCAAAGAGCTTGCCTTCAGGGACTGCTCCAACCCAGAGACTCAGGTCTTACCTGAGGAGAGGTGATCTCTCAGAAGTGCTGACACAGGCTTTCAGACCCACAAGAGGAACAAACTCCAGCCATAGACAGCAAGAACATCTAACACCAGAGATCAACAGATGGCGAAAGGCAAACACAAGAATCGTACCAGAGAAGCCAAGACTACCTGGCTTCTTAGAACCTAGTACTCCCACCACAGCAAGTCCTGGATATCCCAAAACACTGGAAAAGCAAGATTTTGATCTAAAATCATATCTCATGATGGTGATAGAGGAATTTAAGAAGAGCATGAATAACTCCCTTAAAGAAATACAGGAGAACACAGGTAATCAGGTTGAAGCCCTTAAAGAGGAAACACAAAAATCTCTTAAAGAATTATAGGAGAACACAATTAAACAAGTAGAAGTCCTTAAAGAGGAAACACAAAAACCCCTTAAAAAATAACAGGAAAGCACAACCAAACAGATGAAGGAACTGAACAAAACCATCCAGGACCTAAAAATGGACGTAGAAACAGTTAAGAAATCACAAAGAGAGACAACTCTGGGGATAGAAATCCTAGGAGAGAAGTCAGGAACCATAGATGCAAGCATCACCAGCAGAATACAAGAGATAGAAGAGAGAATCTCAGGTGCAGAAAATACCATAGAAAACATTGACACAATAGTCAAAGAAAACACAAAATGCAAAAAGTTCCTAACCCAAAACACCCAGGAAATCCAGGACACAATGAGAAGACCAAACCTAAGGATAATAGGTATAGAAGAGAGTGAAGACCTCCAACTTAAAGGGCCAGTAAATATCTTCAACAAAATTGTAGAAGAAAACTTCCCTAACCCAAAGAAAGAGATGCCCATGAATATACACGAAGCTTATAAAATTCCAAATAGACTGGACCAGAAAAGAAATTCCTCCTGCTACATAATAGTCAAAACACCAAATGCACAAGACAAAGAACAAATATTAAAAGCAGTAAGGAAAAAGGTCAAGTAACATATAAAGGCAGGCCTATCAGAATTATACCAGACTTCCTGCCAGAGACTATGAAAGCCAGAAGATCCTGGGTTGATGTCATACAGACCTTACAAGAACACAAATGCCAGCCCAGGTTACTATACACAGCAAAACTCTCAATTACCATAGATGGAGAAACCGAAGTATTCCATGACAAAACCAAATTTACACAATATATTTCCACAAATCCAGCTCTTCAAAAGGTAATAAATGGAAAACTTCAACACAAGGAGGGAAACTACATCCTAGAAAAAGCAAAAAAGTAATTTTCCAACAAAATTAAAAAGAGATAGCCACATGAACAGATTTCTAACTCTAAAAACAAAAATAACAGGAAGCAACAATTACTTTTCTTTAATATCTATTAATATAAATGGACTCAATTACCTAATAAAAGACATAGACTGTCAGACTGGGTAAGTAAATAGGACCCAACATTTTATTGCATACAGGAAACCGACCTCAGTGACAAAGACAGACATTACCTCAGAATAAAAGGATGGAAAACAATTCCCCAAGCCAATGGTCCCAAGAAAAAAGCTGGAGTAGCCATTCTAATATCAAAAAAATAACTTCCACCCTAAAGTGATCAAAAAAGATAAGCAGGGACACTTCATATTCATCAAAGGTATGATCTACCAAGAGGAACTTTCAATTCTGAACCTCTATGCTCCAAATGCAAGGGCAACTACATTCATACAAGAAACTTTATTAAAGTTCAAAGCACACATTGCACTGAACACAATAATAGTGGGAGATTTCAAGACCCCACTCTCTGCAATGGACAGATCATGGAAACAGAAACTAAACAAAGACACAGTGAGACTAACAGAAGTTATGAAACAGATATCTATAGAACTTTTTATCCTAAAACAAAAGGATATACCTTCTTCTCAGCACCTCATGGTACGTTCTCCAAAAGATACCATATAATTGGTCACAAATCAGGCCTCAACAGATACAAGAAGATTGAAATTATTCCTTGCATCCTATCAGATCACCATGGTCTAAGGCTGCTCCTCAATAACAACATAAACAATAGAATGCCCACATACACGTGGAAGCTTAACAACATTCTACTCAATGATAACTTGGTCAAGGAAGAAATAAAGAAATTAAAGACTTTCTAGAGTTTAATAAAAATGAAGTCACAACATACCCAAACTTATGGGACACAATGAAAGCAGTCCTAAGAGGTAAACTCATAGCTTTAAGTGCCTCCAAAAAGAAACTAGAGAGAGCGTATACCAGCAATTTGACATCACATGTGAAAGCTCTAGAACTAAAAGAAGCAAATTCGCCCAAGAGGAGTCAAAGGCAGTAAATAATCAAACTAAGTGTGAAATCAACCAAATAGAAACAAAAAGAACTATACAAAGAATTAACCAAACCAGGAGCTGGTTCTTTGAGAAAATCAACAAAATAGATAAACCCTTAGCCAGACTAACTAGATGGCACAGAGACATTATCCTAATTAACAAGATCAGAAATGAAAAGGGAGATATAACAACAGACACTGAGGAAATCCAAAAAATCATGAGAGCCTACTACAAAAGCCTATACTCAACAAAACTGGAAAACCTGGATGAAATGGACAATTTTCTAGACCAGGTTCCAAAGTTAAATCAAGATCAGATCAACCATCTAAACAGTTCCATATCTGCTAATGAAATAGAAACAGTCATTAATAGTCTCCCAACCAAAAAAAGCCCAGGACCAGATGGTTTTAGTGCAGAGTTTTATCAGACCTTCAAAGAAGACCTAATACCACTACTCCTCAAATTATTCTGCAAAATAGAAACAGAAGGCATTCTACCCAATTCATTGACGAAGCCACAATTACTCTCATACCTAAACCACACAAAGACCTAACAAAGAAAGGAAACTTCAGACCAATTTCCCTTATGAATATCAATGCAAAAATACTCAATAAAATTCTCGCAAACTGAATCCAAGAACACATCAAAACAATCATCCACCACGATCAAGTAGGCTTCATCCCAGGGATGCAGGGATAGTTCAATGTTCGGAAATCCATCAACGTTATTCACTATATAAACAAACTCAAAGGAAAAAAAATATGATTATCTCATTAGATGCTGAGAAAGCATTTGACAAAATCCAGCATCCCTTCATGATAAAAGTCTTGGAAAGATCAGGAATTCAAGGCCCATACTTAAACATAGTAAAAGCAATATACAGCAAACCAGTAGCCAACATCAAAGTAAATGGAGAGAAACTTGAAGCAATCCCACTAAAATCAGGGACTCGACAAGGCTGCACATTCTCTCCCTGCCTATTCAATATTGTACTTGAAGTCCTAACCATAACAATTAGGCAACAAAAGGAGATCAAAGGGATACGAATTGGAAAGGAAGAAATCAAAATATCACTATTTGCTCATATGATAGTATTCCTAAATGACCCCCAAAATTGCACCAGAGTGCTCCTAAATCTGATAAACAACTTCAGCAAAGTAGCTGGATGTAAAATTAACTCAAGCAAATCACTGACCTTCCTCCACACAAAGGATAAACAGGCGGAGAAAGAAATTAGGGAAACAACACCTTCACAACAGTTCCAAGTAATATAAAATACCTTGAGGTGACTCTGTCTAAGCAAGTAAAAGATCTGTTTGACAAAAACTTCAAGTCTCTGAAGAAGGAAATTGAAGATTTCAGAAGATGGAAAGATATCCCATGCTCGTGGATTTACAGGATTAATATAGTAAAAATGGCCATCTTGACAAAAACAATCTACAGATTCAATACAATCCCCATCAAAATTCCAGCTCAATTCTTCACAGACTTAGAAAGAGCAATTTGCAAATTCATCTGGAATAAAAAAAAACCCAAAAAACCCAGGACAGCTGAAACTATTCTAAACAATAAAGGAACCTCCAATTGAATCACCATCCCAGACCTTAACTTGTACTACAAAGAAACTGTGATAAAAACAAAACAAAACAAAACAAACAAACAAAAAAAACTGTATGATATTGGTACAGCGACAGGCAGGTAGATCAATGGAATAGAATTGAAGACCCAGACATGAACCCACAAACTTATAGCCACTTGATCTTCGACAAAGGAGCTAAAACTATCCAGTGGAAAAAAGACCGCATTTTCAAAAAATGATGCTGGCTCAACTGGCAGTTAGCATGTAGAAGAAGGCTAACAGATCTATTCCTATCTCCTTGTACAAAGCTCAAGTCCAAGTGGATCAAGGACCTCCAAATACACCAGATACACTGAAACTAATAGAAAAGAAGGTGAGGAAGAGCCTCTAGCACATAGGCACAGGGGAAAATTTCCTGAACAGAACACCAATAGTTTATGCTCTAAGATCAAGAATCAACAAATGGGACCTCATAAAATTGCAAAGCTTCTGTAAGGCAAAAGACACTGTCAATAGGACAAAATCACAACCAACAAATTGAGAAAAGATCTTTACCAATTCTATATCTGACAGAGGGCTAATATCCAATATATACAAAGAACTTAAGAAGTTAGACTACAGAGAAACAAGTAACCCTATTAAAAATGGGGTACAGAGCTAAACAAAGAATTCTCTACTGACAAATTCCAAATGGCTGAGAAGCACCTAAATAAATGTTCAACATAGTTAGTCATCAGGGAAATGCAAATCAAAACAACCCTGAGATTCTATCTCACAGCAGTCAGAATGGCTAGGATAAAAAACTCAGGTGACAGCAGATGCTGGAGAGGTTGTGGAGAAAGAGGAATACTCTTTCATTTCTGGTAGAATTGCAAGCTGCTACAACCACTTTGGAAATCAATTTGGAAGTTTCTCCGGAAATTGGACATAGTACTACCAGAGGACCCAGCTATACCACTCCTAGGCATATACCCAGAAGATGCTCCAACATGTAATAAGGACACATGCTCCACTATGTTCATAGCAGGTTTATTTATATAGTCAGAAACTGGAAACAACCTAGATGTCCCTCAACAGAGGAATGGATACAGAAAATGTGATACATCTATACAATGGAGTACTACTTAGGTATTAAAAACAATGAATTTATGAAATTCTTGGGGAAATGGATGGACCTGGAGAATACCATCCTGACTGAGGTAATCTAATCACTAAAGAACACACATGGTATGCATTCTCTAATAAGTGGATATTAGCCTAGATGTTTGGAATACATAAAATACAAAGCACAAACCATAAGAAATTCAAGAAGAAGGAAGACCAAAATGAGGATACTTAATCCTTCTTAAAAACAGGAACAAAATACCCCTGGAAGGTGTTGTAGAGGCTAACTATAGAGCAGAGACTAAAGAAAGGACAATCCAGAGACTGCTCCAACTGGGAATCCTTCCCATATTCAATCATCAAATCTAGACACTATTGTGGATGTCAACAAGTGCTGGATGACTGGAGCCTGAGATAGCTGTCTCTTGACAGTCTCTGACAGTACCCAACTAATACAGAAGTAGAGGCTCACAGCTACCATTGGACTGAGTACAGGGTCCCCTATGAAGGAGCTAGAGAAAGGACTCAAGGAACTGAAGGGTTTGCAGCCCATTAGGAGGAATAACTATATAAACTAACAAGTACCCTCAGAGCTCCCAGGGACTAAAACTCCAACCAAAGAGTACACATGGGGGGACTCATGGCTCCAGCAGCATGCATATAGCAGAGGATGGCCAAGCCAAGCTGGTCACCAATGGGAGGAGAGGACCTTGGCCTGGTGAAGGTTCTATGTCTCAGTGTAGGGGAATGCCAGGGCCAGTAAGCAGAAGAGGTTGAGTTGGTGAGCAGGAGGAGGGCAGAGGAAACAGGGGATTGTTTTAAGCTTTTTAAATTTTATTTTGTTTTCTTATTTTATTTTATTTTTATTTTTATTTCTTTCTTTTCTATTCTTTCTTTTTTTTGTGGGGAACCTGGGAAAAGAGATATTGTAAATAAGAAAACATCTAATAAAAAAAAAGAAAAAAGAATAAGAAACCCCAGGTTAATATGTTTTAGCAAAGACAGTATGCTAGATTCCAAGTGAAATACACAGAAAAGTTATGTTTCAAACATTTGGTGTGGAGTCCAAGGATAAACACTAGAGAATATGAAATAATTATTTTGCTTATAATTCTTTAAAACTGCAAGTATACAGGTTGTTTCATCTTAAATATTCATAGATCCCATACCATTTTCTCAGAGATGTTAGAGATATAAAAAAAATACAGCTTGTTAGTTTCCCAGGTAACAGGGAGCACAGAGACTTGGCAAATGCGGAACTTCAGGGTTTAGACTATTTTTGAGATTACAACATGATTACATTTTTTTCTGCCCTGTCTCTCCTTCCTACAGAGCTTCTCTTACTCCTCCTGCTCATTCAAGTTTTGTACATTGTTGCTATAAGTTGTGAGTATATATATATGCATATATTCTTAAATATAAATTGCTCTGTTTGGGTAATGTTAGTTGTATGTATGTTAATACATACCCACATTCAGATGTAAAAAAATTTTTTTTTACTATGTAATTCTTTGGCCACACAGTTGCATGGACTAGGAGAATAATAGGGAGTTATTTCAGTTTTATATATAGAGTTATTAACTCATTGAATATTTTAGGTATTTCTCAGTAAAATGAAGTGTTTCATTGGACAGAAGCTAAGTCACTCAACTGATGGTATAAATGTGATGATGAGCATATTCATGATGGTTTAATGCTATTTTAAAACAGCTAAGTACTGAAACATTGGAAGGGGCTGCATCTTTACTGCAAAGCACGCCCCAGGCAGAGCAAATAATAGTCCAATCCCCCGGTACAAAATGAGTATCATTCTGGAACTCATTACAGATGCAGGAAAGTACTAATATCAGGGTTTTAGTAGTTTTCAGTTATATTTTAGACATTACTAGCCCCAGTGGCCTAATATAACTAAAATTTAAGTACATGTGAAGCTGAATCAGAATTTAAATCATAATCATGAAATCTTCAATATTTCCGTTTTATTGTATTGTCATCTTCCAATTCTTAAACTGCAACATTTAATTAATCTACTTTGAATAAAATTTTATCATAAATAGAATAACTTTTTTTTTAAGAGAGTAAACAGCTTCAAATATTACCAGGGGAATACAGCTTGTCTTTGTGAAAATTTTCCTGAAATATATTTATTATATAAAATAAGATGTACATGTAAATTTTAGTTTTATGTAAGCCAAACTGAGGATCAATCTTGATCTCTATTCATAAAAATCCACTCTAGTACAAACCATCATTTCTACCCTCAAGTACTAAAGTAATTCCCTAGTTTACTTCAGTATATTGTTTTGTTTTGTTTAAATCTTGCTAGGAATCTTTCAAGGCCAGAATAAAATTATATAGCTCTTCTTTAAAATAACTCAATAGCCTTTTTCTCATTGATGAGCATCAAAGATGGGGCTATGTACATGTTTTATCACTTTTTTTGAAGTATAATATTGTATTTCTTGGACTGACTTTATACTTTCTTCTTTTTATCAAACACAGATTCTTTTCTCATACAATACAATCTGAATACAGTTCATCCTCCTTCTACTCCCCCCTGTTTCTCCCTACTTCATCTCCCATCCAGATCCACTCCATTTCTGTCTTTAGAAAAGAACAGGCTTCTAACAGACAACAACAAAACATGATAAAATAAAAATATAAGAAAATAAAACAAAAATCGTCCTACCATAGCCAGAGAACCTAAGCCAGAAGAAAAATAAGAGACCTCCAAGTGGAAGTGTAACATATCATCCTGAGTGAGGTAACTCATACCCAAAAAGACATGTGTGTATTACAGGGATGGAAGTGGAGAAGAGCTTGAGGAAAAGAAGGTCCAGAGACAGGCCCAAAGAGGGATCCAGCTCAAGAGGAAGTCCTAAGGCCTGACATTTTTACTGAGACTATGGAGAGCTCACAAAAAGCAAACTAGCATGACTGCACTCTGGAAGACCCAACAAGCAGCTGAAAGAGTCAGAGGCAGATATTTGCACTCAACCAACGGACCCCTGTTGTTGAATTAGGGAAAGACTGAAAGAAGCTGAGGAGGAGGGTGATCCTGTAGGAGGACCAGCAGTCTTAATTAATCTGGAACCCCGAGATGTCACAAACACTGGACCACCAAACAGGCAGCATAAAGCAGCTGATATGAGGTCCCAACACACATACAGTAGAGGACTTCTGGGTCTGTGTTCATTCAGAGATGATGCACCTAATGCTCAAGAGACTTGGAGGCCTCAGGGAGTTTATAGGTCAGGTGAGGGTAGGGGGTGGGGACAGATTGGCTGGGGAGGTATGGGATGTGGAGCAGTTGGAGGCTGGACGGGAAAGGGAAATACAATATGGAGTATAAAAAGAAAAAAAAAGAAAAACGAATCAAAGATTGACTCATTCAAACATACAGTGAAGCCATAAAAGTACTAAACTGAAAGCACCAGTATACATGCAGAAGACATGGTATAGACTTGTGCTAGTTCTGTGCTCGCTGCTTAAGTCTCTGAGTTCATAAGAGCTTTGCAAATTGTTTTGGGGACCTTGTTCTCTTGTTGTTGCCTAGTGAGGTTCTCTACACTCTGAGGGGAGGGATTTGATGGAGACATCTCCTTGTGAGCTGCGTGTTCCAAACTCTCCACATCTTCCTCCCCTGCCTCTGCCTCTGCATATATTGTATTTGTTCCTGTCTGCTCCAGGATATATGCAGAGAGGCAGAGGCAGGGTGTCTAAATATGGCACTTATCTATGAATATAGCAGAATACCAATAGGGGTCATTGTATTGTTATTATTTCTTTTTGTTTAGACTAGTAGTATTTGTGGTTTTCTAGATAGTCACTGGCCTATCTAGAGTTTGGTTCTTGGGTACTCAAGCATGGCCAAGTTTGGGTTCTATCTCATGGACCTTAAATGAAATCAGACATATGTTGGGTATTTCTATAAAGTTTGTGACAGTAATACCCTACCATGTTTTGCAGGCAGGGCAGTTTATAAATTAAGGGTTTATTATGGTTGGATTCGTGTTTAATTTTCTCTTTTGAGAGCCTTCAGAGAACATTTTTTTTATAGACACTGGAACATGGGGGTGAAGATACTATATAGGTACCCACTTGATCTCTTCATGCTCACTGAGATGAATGGGTGTTGTCTTCATCAATGTGGGGCTTTGTCAATTTGTGGAGAGCAGTCTATTGTCTTGCCAACAGTCTGAGTTTGAGGATTTCCATTGAACTCTGTTCAAGAACACAATTGAATGAAACCTAGTCCCTGTACTGGAGGCTTTGTCATGTGAGAAGAGATGATCAGTAGGGGTTCTGTCTCTCTCTTTATTTGGAGTCTTCATTAGGATCACCTTCCTACATTACAGGAAGTTTCCACTACACTGTGTTTCTTTATTGTCCCTCAAATGCTCTTCAAGTCCAGCAATCTCTCCATGGTGTCCTCTCCCTCAATCCCACCTCCCTTTCTTCCTTTCCTTTTATACTATCCTTCTGTTCTCATGAACCCCTCCCTCTGGCTCCAGTCCACCCATACAGTATATTCTATTTTCGCCTCCTAAGGAGATCTATGTCTCTCTACTAGAGCTTCCTCTATGTCTAACCTCTCTGGGTTTATGGACTATAGCTTGATTATAATTTATTTATTGTTTAATAACAATCTATAAGTGAATATATAATACTTACCTTTCTGGGTCTGGATTACTTCATTCAGGATGATTTTTTTCTAGTTCTATTTACTTGCTTACCTATTTTATAATGTCATTTAAAAAATAACCAAGTAATACTCAAGTGTGTATATGTGTCAGTTTTCTTTATCTGAGGAAGTGTCTCTATAGTAGTTTAAAGCATCCTTTGGTCTTTTGAATATATGCTCAAGAGTGGCATAGCTGCATATTGAAGTAGATTGATCCTAATCATTGTGAGAGACTTCTACTCTGATGTCCATAGTGACTGTACAACTCTTTACTACTACCAGCAATAAAAGAGTGTTCTCTTTGCGTCACATCTGCACCAAATGAGCTACCAATTGTATTACCTTGTATTATTGATCTTATGCATTCTGACAGATGTAAGATGGAATGTCTAAGTAGTTTTGATCTGCATTTCTCTGATGGCAAAGGGTGTTGAACATTTCTTTAAGTGTTTCTCAGATACTTTAGCTTCGTATATTAATAGTTTTATTTAGATCTGTACCCTAATTTTAAATTGGGTTATTTGGTTTTTGATAACAAGTTTCTTAAGTTCATTTATATATTTTGGATATTAGATCTCTACAGGATGTGGATTTCATTAAAATATTTTCCCATTATATAGGATGCTGTTTTATCCAAATGATAGTGTCCTTGCCATGCAGAAACTTTTCTATTTCATGAAGTTCCATTTATTAATTGTTGATCTTTGTTTCTGTACTATCAGTTTTCTGTTCAGAAAGGTTTCACCTGTGCCAATGTGCTCAAAACTATAATCCATTTTCTATTCTAACAGGTTCAGCATATCTCCTCTCATGTTGAGGTTTTTGATTATTTGGAGTTGAGCTTTGTGTAGGATGATAGGTATGAATCGATTTGCATTCTTTTACCTGCAGCCATCCAGTTTGGCCAACATCATTTATTAAACATGTTGGTTTTCTTTTTCAGTTGGCATTTCTGCTGTCTTTATCAAAACTCAGGTGTCCATATGTCTATGGGTTTATGGCTAGGTTTTCAATTCTGTTTCATTGATCAATATGTCTATTTTTAGGACAATACTGTGCTGTTTTTATTACTATAGCTTTTTAGTATAACTTTGGATCAGGAATGGTGAGATCACCTGAAGTTCTTTTATTTCTCAGGTTTTTTTTAATCTATCCTGTTTTTGTGTGTATGTGTTTCCATATGAAAAAAAGAAATTTTCTTTCAAGATCTAGGAAGAATTGTATTGGGATTTTGATGGGTTATTTTATTGACCCCTTAGTCCCATTTATTAGTTGTGGCTTTTAGTGCCTATATTATCAGTGTTCTTTTCAGAAATCTTCCGTGTCAATTAATTCAAGGATATAACCCATTGTCTCTTCTAACAAATGCAGAATATCTTGTATTGTGTTGAGCTCTTTGATTCATTTGGAGTTGAGCTTTGTGCCAGGTGGTCAGTGTGAATCTATTTGTTTCTTTTGTTGTTGTGATTATTTTTGAAAAGATGGAGATTTTTATTATATTAATCCTACCAATCCACAGGCATGGGGGAAATCTTTCCATTTTTTTGGTATATTCTTCAATTTCTTTTCTCAATGTCTTAAAGTTTTTAATCGAACAAGCATTTTACTTGCTTAGTTAGAGTAACCCCAAGACATTTTTAGTATTTGAGGCTACTGTGAAAAATGTTTCTATAATTTATTTCTCAGTCTGTTATTTGTAGATAGGAAGACAATTAATTTTTTGTAAGTTAATTTTGCTTGGAGGGGAAGATCTGTCTAATCGAGTGGAGATGGGTGTAGGAAGGGAAGGGAGGCTGTTGCAGGTATTTTGCTCCATTGGTGGGGATGAGAACTGGGGACTGAACTTAGAAGAACTACAGCAGAAGTGAAGATCTACAGTTAGTTGACCTGCTTCCCTAGTGAGACTGACGTGTGGATTCCCAGAGAGGCTGCATCCTGATTTTTGTAGGATCTGATTTGATATTTTAGTTGGATGTTTCATTAGTAATGTTGTCATTGCTGTCAAATATAAGTCTCTTATACTGCTATTTGAGTTTGTTGTTTTATCAATTTTTAAAATTACTTTGTTCCTTTCTTTTATGTTTTTTTAATTAATTGAAACTTCTACTATTTCATTTTACCACTATTATTGGCTACATCCCTTATTATGCAATACATAACATAGTTTAACATTTATCTTAATTTCATTCACCAACAGCAAAATACTGTACATATAACTACAAGAATTTAAGCACTATATGTACTTTCCCACACTGATTTCACTTGCTCTTTGTTGTTGTTATCTGTTTGTTTTGCTTGTTCGCTTGAGATAGAGCTTTCCTCTGTAGCCTTGAGAAGACCAACTTGCCCCAAACTCTTGGAAATGCCTGTGTCAGCCTCATGTGTGTTGGGATTAAAGGTACGTGCCACCACACTTGGCTTCTTGTGCTTTTAAAATATATTTCGCCTTTAAAATTTTACGGTAATTATTTTCTCTTTGCTTTGAACTCTCTTTAAAGAAAAACTTTATCCTTTTAGTGTCAGGTTCTGAAAGCAGGGCTTTGTTTTTACACGACGAGCCCTCTCTCATTGAGCTAAATTCCCAACTGAAAAGACTGGCAAGGATTCTTATGTTTGTTCTCAAACTCATTTTTTTCCTACAGGATCTAATCTACCAATTCTGATTCTTTTCTTCAGTGGTTATGTTTATTTTTATTCTGGCATTCTCATTAGTTGTTTCCTGGTAGATTTTACTCTCACTTTATTATGCCCACTTATTTCTTTAAGATCTTGAGCAAACTGATAACAACCATTACAAAATTCTTAGTTGTTAAGTCTATTATTATTATTATTATTGTTATTATTATTATTATTTGATCTTCTTAAAAAATTACTTTTACTTTTTTACAGTCCAGTCATTACCACCCTCCAGGTCTGCCCTCCCATAGTTCTTCGTCCTATTCCTCCTATCCCCTGTCTCCAAGAAGATGTCCCTAACCTTCCAACCCCTCAAACTGCCAGGACTTCCTACTCTCTGGGGTTTCAAGGCTCAAGAATCAGGCACATCTTTTCTCACTGAGGCCAGACCAGGGAGTCCTCTGCTGTATATGTGTCGAGAGCGTGTACCAGCTAGTATATGTTGCCTGGTTGGAGGCTCAGTGTCTGAGGGATCTCAGGGGCTTGGGTTAGTTGAGACTGCTGGTCTTCTTATGGGGTAGTGTTCCTACTCAGTTTCTTCCAGCCTTTCCCTAATTAAACCACAAGGGTCCCCGACTTTGGTTCATTAATTGGGTGTAAGTAATCTGCATCTCTCACAGTCAGATGCTTGTCGGGCCTCTCAGAGAGAGGACAGCAATGCTAGGTTCCTGTCTGTAAACACACCATAATGTCAGTAATAGTGTCCAGGCCTTAGAGCCTTCCCTTGAGATGGATCCCAAGTTGGGTCAGTCACTGAACCTCCTTTTCCTCAGTCTCTTCTCCATTTTTGTTACTGCAGTTCTTTCAGACAGAAATAATTCTGGGTCAGAGTTTTGGACTGTGAGATGGCAAGCTTATCCCTCCACTTGATGCCCCGTCTTTCTACTGGAGGTAGACTCTAAAAGTTCCCTCTCCCCACTGTTGGGAATTTCATCTAAGGTTCCTCCCCTTTGAGTCCTGAGAGTAACTCACTTCCAAGATCTCTGGTACATTCTAGAGGGTCCCTCACCTCCCACCTCCCAAGGTTGCATATTTCCATTCTTTCTGCTGGCCCTCAGGGCTTCTCTCATGTCCTACAGCTCCTCAGTAGCTGATCATGTTCCCCTTTTCCCCTCCCTCTCTTTTCTCCCACCCAGGTTTCTCCCTCCCTCTGCTTCCCATGATTGTTTTCTTCTCCCTCCCAAGTGGGATTGAAGCATCCCCACTTGGGCCCTTTGACTTGTTAACCTTAAGTTCTGTGGATTGTATCCTTGGTATTCTGTAATTTTTTGGTTAATATCCATTTATTAGTGAGTAAATACCATGCAAGTCCTTAGGGGTCTGAATTACCTCACTCAGGATGATATTTTCTAGTTCCATCCATTTGACTATAAAACACATGATGTTCTCATTCTTAATAGCTGAATAATATTCTGTTGTGTAACTGAACCATATTTTCTGTGTCCATTCATTCATTGTGGAACATCTGTGTTGTTTCCAGATTCTCTCTATCACAGATAAGGGTAATAACTAGTACAATCATTCTTGAAATCAATCTAGAGGTTCTTCAGAAAGTTGGAACTGGATCTACCTGAAGACCCAGCTATACCGCTCTTGGGCATGTACCCAATTGATGCCCCAGCATATCACCAGGGTACTTTATCTGTCTTAGCCCCTTACTATTTTTGAATCTGATTCTATTAACTAGACTTAATTAAAGGTATGTGCTAAACTTGACAGTATTTCATACATTTAGTGTCTTTGATTTTGTTATTTTCCTTATCACTTGTATCAACAGACAATTTTAATTATTGACGTGATAGCTTAATTATGTTTTGGAACCTAAGAAGCCTTTACTGTACCGATACAAGAGCCTTCATCTTTTTTTATGGAAAGGTACATGGAATGCTCCATGTATTTAAAAGTCTATTATCCTTCACTTACAGGAGCGCAAATCTGCTTTGAGGATCACTTATCCCCCAAGTGTCATCCTAGATTCTTGTACACGTGCAGCTTGTGATCAGACAAAGGCCCAGGGACTAATTGAGATTTCTGAAGCTGAATCTGTGCACTACCTCCTCCATCCTGGTCCTGTTTTATACTGAGGTTTCCAATACCTCCACCCATATTCTGAGTGTGTGCTATCACTCTCCCCATATATGACCTATAACCTTTCCTCTGAAATCTGAGGCAATGATAGGAGTCACCTACTTTATTTCTATCTTTTAAGTGGAATGATTTGTCTGCCTGTATCTCAGCACCTGAAAAGGGCTTTGATGCGCCCTGCACTGGCTTTAGGTGTTTGGAATGGGAGGAAAATAGATTAGCTGGGATCACAAATTTGTCTTTCTTCAGACTTTATGTGCCCCCTTTTCTTTTCTTCCTTGTTCCTTCCTTCCCTCCCTTCCTCCCTCCCTCCATCTTTCCCCCTCTCCCTCTCTCTTTCCTTCCCTTCCCCCTTTCTCTTGTGCAGCTTTGTATAGTTGTATCTAATCTTTTATTCTCAGTGTTTTCCTGGAAACCTCCCTGCTGCCTTCTTCCGACTCTACTTCCTACTGCAGTCTTTCTTGATCATGTTAAAATCACCATCCACTGACTGCAAGAATCCTTCCTCTCATAGAGGTTATCATTATTATGATCATCTTTCAACAATGTTTTTCCATGTGTCATATTCCCTAAGCCTTTCCCATGCATGCTCCATAAGGAGAGGAAATCACAGATTGTACTCCATGTTTCTTTTCTTTGGATGTATACCTGGATTGTACCAGAAAGCCAGCAAGCAGTTCCTGACTGAATAAAGATAGCATCAATCCATATGCTCTGAAGTAGAAGGTGGAGAAGTGCTAAGCAACCTGGCATGAAAGGCCTACAATGGCATAGTGGGTTGTTCTTTGTTCCTGTGGAGTTGTCTTCATGCCAAAATAAAAAGAACTGAATACATTGTGTTCAAAAGAAAATACGACATTTTATGTGCTAGATACTTAGCCATGCTTTCTTCTGCCTTCCAGTTCTCAGGTAGTCCAAACATATTTATGAGTAGTGCTACATTGTATGCAGCATACGTCTGTAATGTGGAGAAAATATTTTATATTATAGTTTATATAAACATTATGCACAACCATTACATTTGATTGGCAACAAAGAGCCTGGCCTGTTTTAATGTCAACTATGTTCATATTACTGATGTTAATTCCGGAGTATATTAAAAATTAGCTGACCTAAATAGGCATAGTGTTCTTAATTTTGCATTCTCTTTGGTATACAGTTTTCATTAATCATCCACTTTCCCTGCTATTTTATTCAAAAAGAATGTCTCTGCCCAAGATCTTGAGATTTGACACTCTCTTACTATTACTGGTCTATGTCAAGGAGCTATAAGTCTTTCCCCAGTTGGGGATTATTATTTGGAAAAATATAAGACTCTATGTAGCAGGTTGTGGGCTGATGTTTACTGATAAAAAGGCTGGTGGGATGTTTTTGTTTTGTCCTGGTCTTTATAGATTTGTTGCTGCTTCTTTTTTAACTGTTCTTCTTCATGTATATCTCAAAGACTGGTTGTTTTTACTGTGTGATTTAGAGTAACTGATAACTAAGATTTTTTAATTGTTAAAAATTATATTTCAGTAAAATTTACATTAATATATAATTTGCATATATTTATGTATAGATAGCAGATACAATAATATTCTTAAATTCATCTGTGCTGTGTTGTCTTACCCAGTATCAGACTATAACTTACACACTTTAATTTAAAAATGAAAGAAATTAATTTTATATATATTTCAAAGTAACTGTCCTGCCTAGAGGACAGCAGTTCTAGAAACATTGTATGAATAGTACAAGATTAATTTAAAGAACTTACAATGTGGATAGAAGTAGGTATTTGCATATACTTAATTTAACCAAATTATCAGTGCTAACCAGAAGAGTTGGTTTTATCCATTCAAGTGAATTTCAGGCTCTCACATGAGTAGTTCCAAGGTAGTACTAGACATCCTCAGAGGTTTTTTATATTGTATTGGGTGTGACTTTCAAGGTCACATTTAACAGGTCTCATGTGAAGCTCCTTTCAAAAGTTCCAATTCATTTTGTCTCATTTAACGTTTATTGAGAAAACTTGTGTTCAAACTTCTAGAGTGCTCTGATGATGAATTAGAAAGCTCATCCCCTAAAATAAGCACATTTGCAAATAATGTTGTTGTTCTAGATAAGCTGTCTGTGTTTTCAAGGTGTGCTTATTGAAGTACACTGAGGTGGGAGAATGGATAGAGCTCTGGCTGCAATTGCTGGAACAGAGAAATGAACGTAGAAAGCTCCCTGTCAGTCTTGTCCACAGAAGGGCTTTCTTAATGGATTCGAATTTACTTTTGTTATGTTTTTCTTTCCTTTCATATTATTTGGTTGAGCTCCTACAAATGCCAAATTGACAATGAAATAATAACCTACCTTTGGAGAAATAAGATAAAATTAGTACAGTTAATAGAGAGAATATAATACAATTTGAATCTAATGTCCTAGTGTAATGATCAGTGCATTACCAGTCCTTCAAAGTGTCTAAGTTTGCTGCTCTATAGAGCTGTCCTGTGTAGATATTTGTTCAACAAGTGAGTGGGTTGGTCAATTACTGAATGATATTAAGATATATGTGATACTTTTGTGGAGATAATTTTTATCAGATTGTCAATCCCCAATCTAAAATAAGTTTGACACTTAAATGTATTTCTTCATTAACATATTTACTGGTAAAAAAAATTAAGAAACAATGAAAACTCCTTTGTAACTGACATAACATGCCCAGACCAACAGTTACTGAATGGGAGAGGTCATTTTGGATTTATATTACCAAAGCTGTGAACTTTGCCACTTTGTTCTGTAAATGTTAAGCTAACAACTATCAGTCTGCTGTTAACATGCTACAACTAGTTCAATTTTGTTAAACATTTTTTTTTTTTTATGTTTGAAAAGTTTGAATAGAAAATTGCTGGTGCTAAGGCAATTGTTCATAAGCAGCACCAGACGGCTTGACCTTTTTAGAGATGTATGATTTCAGACACCCAACTTCTTGGAAAGTTTCAAGTTTCCAATTTGCTCTCTGTACTCTTCTTTGTTCCCATGAGTTTCAGATTTTCTGAGAGAGAAAACTATCAATAAGTTCTTTACTGTTGCTAAAATTATCAGTGAGCAGAGCATCTTGTCAGACAGTGATGTGTGAATCTGTTTTGTATGCTTTTCTCCATGGCAAGCTTTATTGATGGTAGGAAACACTTTCTCATTTTAACCTTGTAACCAACCCCATGTGAAAGATGTGGGTTTAATGCAGGGACTGTGGGAGAAGGTAATGTATTATTATGTTTTCTAGCTGACTTTTTTCCTGTTTCCTTAAACATTAAGTTTGGAACAATGAGCTCTTCTATTTCTCCCTGATGTTCATTACATGCTTTCAGAGCCTCATTATATGTTGTGGTTTAGGCAGAATCACACCTCAGTTCTAAGAATCTTTGAATTAGGAGTGAGACATTCTTTATTATGTTCATTAATGCCCTTTCATCCAGGTCCAGCATGCAATCAGCTGCTGCAGCTATACGAGGATAATTTACCCTACTAATGTCAACTAGGAAACAGAAAATAAACCGGGTTAATGTAAATGTGAGACTTTAATGTGACCACTAACGTCAAGTCACTAATGTGATTCTCTCATTTGCTATTACTTTCAATTAGGTGCTCTCAAACAATTAGCTTTTGAGCCACATAATCTTATTTATAGCATATATGTTTCCTGATGAGAAAAGAAATTACCTCTGGGAAAACTGGATCTCAAACTTTTAATTTAGGTCCTAAATTCAGATATATTGCCTCAGTTGGACTTTCTTTCTCTTGATATTGTGATCTGTCAAGATATTGTGAGCTTCCTAAAATACCTAATGAAACAATGAGTGCTTTGAACACTTGCAGCGATAATGGCAGACCAGAATGTTCTTTGAAAAAAAAAATTAAGAATTTTCAGACTTTTAAAACCTTTCTCGTATAGAAAACTTATTAATGTTATGAAAAGCCATATTATGTACATGTTGTACATTTCTATTCTTTCATTTTAAGAGTGCAAACTCATACAACAATGATAGAAATCAAAATTTTAGTTCTTCAGAAAATTGGGAATTGACGTTCCTCAAAACCCAGCTATTCTATTCTTGGGCATATACACAAAGGAAGCTCCATTCTAGCACAAGGACAACTACTCTAACATGCTCATTGTAGCTTTATTCATAACTGCTAGGAATAGAAAACAACCTAGATGTCTCTCAACAGAAGAATAGGTAAACAAAATATAGACATTTACACAATGGAGTATTATTTAACTGTTTAAAAAATGACATCATGAAACTTGTTGGAAAATGGATGGTACAAGAAAGAAAATCATTCTGAATGAGGTAATCCATACCCAGAAATAAATATAGTACATATCCACTTATAAGTAGGTATTATCCATTAGTAAACAATAACCAAGCTACAATTCATAGACCCAGAAAGATTAGGTAAAGATGAGAGGTATGGGGGGAGGGGACATGACTCTCCCTCGGAAGAGGAAATAGAATATATTTTATGTGTGGACTGTGGGTGGGTAGGAATAGAAGTGGGAGTGATCATGTCTGATTGTGGGAAATGGGAACTCAAGGATAGACTGAATGGTGAGAAGTTTCATTGGAGGAGCGTCTGTGGGGGTAGTGTAGAAACTTAGTATAATAGAAATTTATTGGAATCTATGAAGGTGACCCAAATGAGGAATACTAGTACTGGAGGATATGTAGTCTCAACTGGCCATTTATTGTAGCCAAACAAGGTTCCCAGTGGAGAGACTGGGTTACATTCAGTGATTGGATTATTGGGCTAAGAGGGTTCTATGGAAATTCCTAACCAAGTCAGTATGATGATTAGACAAAAGGTTGCTCTTCACAAACAGACAGCACCACTGCCAAGGAAACCATTCACATAACTCATTGAACATAGAGAAGCTGAGCTGGTACTCTTATTTTCTAGACACTTTGGTGCAGAAAGGTACCTGCTGTGATACTAAAAGAGAACCATGGGTACCAGCCCAGCCACATCTTTGACCAGTTCTGTCTGCAAAATATGCTAGCACAACTCGTGAGAGAAACTAACCAATGTCTGTTTTGACTTAACACCCAGTCCATGAGAAGGAACCCATACTCAACACGAGAGTCTCAATTGCCCAGAGACCTAGGTAAAGCCAAACACTGAGTCTTAAAAATCAGAAGAATGATTTCTAATAGTATTCTACTTATAGGCCAATGCCTTATGTGGGCTCATCAGAGACACTACCCCTGGGAGTAGTTTTGAACAGACCTTATGTGGAGAGAGTCTCTAACTTGGAGGTCTCCATCCAATTTCTTCCCCCCAACCTCAGGAAATCCTGTGGAAGAGGACTAAAAAGGTTGTACAAGTCAGAGGGAATGGAGGATACCAGGAGAAAATGGCACTCTAAATCAACTATGCAAGGTGCATATGAGATTACAGAGACTGAACTAGCAACTATGGGACTACACAAGTCTATACCAGGTCTTCTGTGTATGTATTATAACTATTAGCTTAGTATTTTGACTGGACATTTCAGTCTCTGACTCTATCATCTTCTCTTGGGACTCTTCCTCCTGTTGGGTTGCTGTGTCCAACTTCGATATAAAAGTTCTTGCTTCATCTTATTATATTTTAGTTTGTCATGTTTGATTATTATCTCTTAGAAATCAGTTATTTTCTAACAAGGGACAGAAACAGAGTTCATCTGGAGAGCAGAGAAGGAGGGGGTGGTCCTGAAAGAAGTGGAGAGAGGAGACATTATAATCAGTATAAATATGAAAAGTGAATATATTTTGAATAAAGTTTTATATATATATATATATATATATATATATATATGTGTGTGTGTGTGTGTGTGTGTGTGTGTGTGTGTGTGTGTGTATGCTTGTGTGGCAGTATACATATGTGTGTAATGCCTATGGAAGACAGAAGAGGAAATTAGATTCTGTGGAGCCATAGACAGAGGTGATACTTGTCCATTTGAAGTGGGTTGCTGAGATCTGAACTCTGTTGTTTGCAATAGAAATTTTAAAAAAACAAAAACAAAACCAAAAACAAAACCAAAAACTTTTTTAATTGGATATTTTATTTATTTACATTTCAACTGTTATCCCCTTTCCTGGTTTTCCCGCTGCAAACCCCTAACCCTTCCCCCTCCACTTGCTTCTATGAGGGTGCTCTCCAATGCCCCCAGCACTCCCACCTCACCACTCTAGTATTCCCCAACACTGGGGCATCGAGCCTTCACAGGACCAAGGGTCTCCCCTCCCATTGATGCCAGATAAGGTCATCTGCTGCTACATATGCAGCAGGAGCCATGGGTCCTCTTTGCTTGGTGGTTTAGTCCCTCGGAGCTCTGGGTGGTCTGGTTGGTTAATATTGTTGTTCTTCCTATGGGTTGCAAACACTTTCAGCTCTTCTAGTCCTTGCCCTAACTCCTTCGTTGAGGTCCCTGTGCTCAGTTCAATGGTTGGCTGCAAGCATCTGCACCTGTATTGGTCAGGCACTGGTAGACCCTCTCAGGAGACAGCTTTATCAGACTTCTGTCAGCAAGCACTTCTTGGCAATCAGCTATAGTGTCTGGGTTTGGTGGCTGCAGATGGGATGGATCCCTAGTGGGGCATTCTCTGGATGGCCTTTCCTTCAGTCTCTGCTCCACTCTGTGCCTGTATTTCTTTTGGACAGGAGCAATTCTAGGTTAAATTTTTGGAGATGAGTGGTGGTCCCGTGCCCCAACCTGGGGACTTGCCTAACTTCTAAATATGGTCTCTACAGGTTTTCCTTCCCTTTTGTTGGATATTTCAGCTAATGTCATCCTTACTGGGTCCTGGGAGCTTCTTGCTTTCCTGACATCTGGGGCCTTCTAGTGGCAACCCCCAGTTCCCCATCTTCCATTGCTACACACTCAGTCTTCTCCCATACCTGACCCTACCCCCATTTCCCCCTCCCCCTCCTCTCTTCCTCCCAGGACCTTCCCACACTCTACCTCCCATGAGTATTTTGTTCCCCCTTCTAAGAAGGACTGAAGCATCCACACTTTGGTGTTCCTTCTTCTTGAGCTTCACATGGTCTGTGAATTGTACTGTAGGTATTCTGAATTTTTTTGCCTGATATCTACTTATCAGTGAGTACATACCATGTATGTTTTGTGACTGGATTATATCACTCAAGATGATATTTTCTAGTTCCATCTATTTGCCTATGAATTTCACAAAGTCATTGTTTTTTATTTCTATTAATGAACTATCTATCCACTATCATTCTTCCATACACATTTGTAAGAAGAGTGCCTTGTAGCATTTTGGAATTAATTTTATTCCTTAAACCATAATTAGAGTATATATCATCCTGCTTGATTTTTCAAAAACTTTGATTGCTAGTATTTTTTTCCTGTAGCTACAGAGTACTTCTTCATGTTCTGATAATGTTTTCCCTAATAAAATATGGGTTTTGCCTTAAAAAAAAAAACCTCTTACTTTGTAAATCTGAAGCTGTATAAAACACTACATTTAATACTTATCCTTTTCAAAAAAATACATAGGGTACCTCCATATTTTGTGGAGAGATAATCATTGCATTTCAATAGACAAACACAATAACTCAAGGTCCTCTTATTCCTTGAATATGGTTTTGTGGAGGATTGAGGGAAGAGAGCAATTCTTCCATCAATTATTTCAGGGAGATGAAAACATGTCATTACAGATTATAAACCTTACAGTGAAAATGGGTAGGTACAAGAAGAAAGGATTCTCTAGTCTATCCTATCTAGAAAATGCTCTGAAAAGACTGATTAAGGAAGGACTCTCAGGATAGAAGAAGTTCAGAAAGACTGCTTGCATAGACCAAAGGAGGAATATGTCTGAACTGGTAGTGGGAACAGATATGTCCTTCCCAGCAGCAGCTGCAACCTTAACCGTTACAGTGTCTGGATGGAATGTGAGAAATAGGGAAAAGTAAACTTTGTTTGAAAAGAACACGTCAGATCTTGAAGTCAGCTTTGATTATTAAGGCAATGGAAAGCAACTGGAACATATTTAAGAAGGAAGAGTCCTATGAGACTTTCAATAAAAATATTCTTGGCTGCTGTGCAGAGGCTAGAACAGAATCAGGGAATACCATTAATGGTCCACCTAGGAGATGTCAATGGACAAAGCTGGCAAGTCAGCCATGATAGAAAGCAATGAATGTATTTGAGATACACTGGAGTAGGATTGGCAAAGTTTTATGATGAATTAACTGTAGGTAAAAGGGAGACAAGGTAGTAAGACAGGGGATGTGTATAAACAAGAAGCAAACTTGGAACAAGTCAATGGATCATGGTGGTTATCTTTTTCTTTGATGATATATCTTGTGTAAGTTACACTGAAAAAAAAAATACCATTATTGTGCTCACTTTTTTTGGCCAACTTGACACAATCTAGTGTCCTGAGGGGAGGGAACCTCAGCTGAGAAAATGCCTCCATATGACTGACCAGAACACAAACCTCTGAGAATTTTCTTGATTGATGATTGATATGGGATGACCCAGCTTCTGTGACGAGTGCCACCAAGGACAAGCGGTCCTTCGTGGTATGAAAAATCAGGCTGAACAAGTCATAGAGAGTGACCCAGTAAGCAGCCATTCTTCAATGGTGCTTTTGGTCATGGTATTTTATCACAGAAATAGAAACTAATATGATTAAGTATGAGCTATAGCTGTGACAGACCCGAGGATATGTTTTCAGGAGGACTGTAGAACACTTCTGGAACTTTGGCCTAGAAAAGCAGTTGAGTACTCAGAACTGAAGGGGGATGCTTCACGAATGCTTGGAAGATAAGAATGCATGTTGAGAGAAAAGCTGATAAGAAGGTCTAGCTACTGAAGTTTCAGAGAGAATTTTGAGAATTTGTTTATAACTCTTTTAGGGCCATTTGATATTTTGAATTAGGACTATGTGATTCTGGTCAGCTGGACCTGAAGAAGCAGCACTGATTAAAAGGAGAGCAGAACAGCTAAAGTGAAACATTTGCTTTGCCAAGACAATCGTTGATGGTAAATCCGTGATGAAGCTAAGAAATTAGTAGTGATTAAGATGTCATCAACATTAGTGATGTAAAATCTCCTGGGAAATGTTTCCACGGGTTGGTTCTCAGAAACTGTGATTCAAAAGGGGTTAATGTTGTTTCTCATGCAGAAGAACCTGGTTATATATCTCCGACATTGTACTAGTTTTGAAGGCATGAGGGGATCATAGAGCAGTGGAGGCTTGGCAGTGTAATAGGCCAGGGTGGCCACAGGTCAAATTGTAGACTCAGTTGTTTTAGAAGCTCTAGATTGAAGGGTCGTGAAAAGAAGCTGAGGCTTGGCAACATGTGACAGTCAAAAACAGAATTCCTGAAAGGAGCCCAGGAGAAGATAAAGTGTTTAAGTTGCAGTCCACTTTGAAGTGAAGATATCAGCATTTTGGAGATATCAGAATCAAGGGATGATCACCAAGGGCAGTGGCAATTATGGAGCAGAGCTAGCCTGACCTTTGGATACAAGCTTTATGTGCTGTGGATGACAGAGCCGAAGAAATGAAATTGTTTTGGAGCTCAAAGGAGTATGTCCCAGATATCAAGAACTGAACTGTTTATATGATGGAACTCTGGTTTGCTTTGTTCAGAATGTATCTATACTGTATTACAGGAGCCCAGTGTTACGAGACTTTGGGTATTTTAAAGAGGCTTTAATTTTTTTAAAGATACTAAACTTTTAAAATCTTTGAATTATTAAAGACTGGAATTTTAAATGTTGTAATATTTTATATTATGATATTAATATTAGCATGACATCTTTGGAACAAATGAGCAAGGAAAAGATTATAGTTGAATGGTGATATGTTTGGATATCAAGGTGACAAGGAGACAATTGTATGGGCTAGTATTATGTTTTGTTAAGCTGGAGTCATCTGAGAAGAGGTAACCTCAATTGAGAAAATGTCTCCATAAAGTTGGGCATTAGACACACCCATGGGGCATTTTTTTGTGGTTCAGGATTGGTATGGGAGTATACATTCCACTGTAGGTGGTGGTACCAGTGGACAGATGGTTCTTAAAGTCATAAAAATAAATCAGGCTGAACAAGCCATGGGAGCAAACCAGTAAGCAGCATCTCTCCATGTCCTTCACTTCACTTTTTGCCTCTATGTTCCTTTCTTTGGTTCCTGTCCTGATTTCACTTTATAATGGTCTACAAGCTGTAAGATTGGAAACTTTTTCCTCCTCCTGTTACTTTTGGTGATGATATTTTATACGAGCATGGAAAAAACCCAACTAAAATAATCATATACAAAATTTCAGTTTAAATGCTATAGGCATAAGATGAAATTTTTGAATTAGCCATCTAATCAGGGTCTATGAGTGACTATTATATTCTAAGTCCTCTACTAAACCTATTCTGCTACTAATTCTTTCTCAGCAGATAGAAAACTTGTCAAAAGCAAAATTAGGGGAGGCTGGAGAGATAGTATACTTTCTGTTCTTACAGAAGACCCATGTTTGATCCTAAGCACACATGTTGGGAAGTTTACAGATGCCTGCCACTTGAATTCCAGAGATCCAGTGCCCTACTCTGCCCTTTTCAGACATGTGCATGTACATATTACACATATATATTTGGGCTCATGTAAAACAAATATTTATTAAAAGCCCAAACTAAAGTGTAATATGATAAATGCTATTACTGTTTCTACATAATTGATTGTGGAAATAGCAAGAGGAGACAATTACCCTAGAGGGCAGGACAAGCCCACCTAGAAACAGTGATCCCTCCTGTACCAAAAGTTCCTGATGCTGCCAGGTTTGCTGGTGCTGGAACAGAGGAACAAAGGACCTGCCTTTTGTTTGTTTGTTATTTTCCACAAGTTTATTGGAAATATAACAGAATAGCAAAAAACATTCAAATGGTTCCATGTGGTGTTTTGAAATTCATCTCAACTCTAGCATAAATACCACACATTTTGCAAATATTGCCAAAGACCAGAAGCTTCAGGATTGTCTCGGTCACAGGATCTCTATCAGTGATCTGATCCAAGTTGGAGATGGCTGCAACATAATGATCTTTCTCTCCTCCTCCTGGATCTAGATGGCGACCCCTCTCACAGAATCTCTTTGAATGTGACTCATCAGGTGCATGATATTACCTGATCTCTATTTGTAGAGTTTCTTTTTGGGGACATCACACGTTCCTCAGATACACACATGTTGCATTTGTTACTGAGGAATGTA
>JADRCD010199635.1:2023-22465 GCA_019843815.1 Montemys delectorum | reverse complement strand
CTCTGGAGTAAAAGAGGATAGAGGGGAAAGGGGACAATGTTATTAGTCATTACTAGACTAATAATGGGATTGGAGCATTCAGTTCCTTGGGACAAGTTGATTTTCACCATCAGGATATCTAATTTCTTTTATTGTTGTGTCTTCTTTATGCATGACTATTTAACAAACCATGACCAACAATAACCAACAGCAACCAACCAACAGTCATTTATAACCCACCCTACCTCTTGGGGCCCTAGCATTTACATACCACTGAAAAGTCTCCAGAATTCCCAGTGTCACACAATCATATAAACTATCTTCCTCTGGCACCATCACAGCCCTGCTGGAGCATGAAGCAAACCATAGACAGCTGTTCTAGACAATCTGAAGTAGACTCTTGTCTCATACTTGGGAATAATTCAAAACACATTCTCATATTTTTGTGTTTTTTAAAGAAACCAAAACTACAAAATTTTCATTACAAAGTATGGAGAAAAGGAGACTTGCAACTGTGGAGGTATATGTACATGGATAAGGCATGGCAGCTCTAATGTCTACTCTTTGAATTTTTTTTCTTTATTAGATATTTTCTTTATTTACATGTCATATGATTTCTCCTTTCCCAGTTTCCCCTCCAAAAATCAAACAAACAAACAAACAAAAACAACAAGAACAAACCCCTGTTGCCTCCCCTCTCCCTATGCCTGCCACCCCACCCTCTCCCACTTATTGGCCCTGGCATTCCCCTATTCTGGGGCACAGAACCTTCACCGGGCCAAGGTCCATTCCTCCCATTGATGATCGACTTTGCAACCCTCTACTATACCCATGCTGCCAGAACAATCAGTCCCACCATGTATAGTCCTTGGTTGGTGGTTGAGTCCCTGGGAGCTATGAGGGTACTAGTTAGTTCATATTGTTGTTTGTCCTAAGGGGCTGCAAACCCTTCAGCTCCTTTGGTCCTTTCTCTAACTCGTTCATTGGGGACTCTGTACTCAATTCAATGGCTGGCTGTGAGCCTCTATATCTGTATTAGTCAGGTACTATCAGAGCCTCTCAGGAGATAGCTATATCAGGCTGGCTTGTCCTTCCTTCAGTCTCTGTTCCATAGTTAGTCTCTGCAACTCCTTCCATGGGTATTTGGTTTCCCCTTTTAAGAAAGAATGAAATGTCCACATTTTGGTCTTCCTTCTTCTTGAGTTTCTTGTGGTTTTTGGGTTGTTCTTTGTGTGTTCCAAACTTCTGGGCTAATAACCACTTATCAGAGAGTGCATGCTATATGTGTTCTTTTGTGATTCGGTTACCTCACTCAGGATGATACTCTCCAGATCCATCCATTTCCCTAAGAATTTCATAAATTCATTGTGTAGATGTACCACAATTTCTGTATACATTCCTCTGTTGAAGAACATCTGGGTTGTTTCAAGTTTTTGGCTATTACAAATAAGGCTGCTATGAACATAGTAGAACATGTGTCCTTATTACATGTTGGAGCATCTTCTGGGTATATGCCCAGGAGTGGTATAGCTGGGTCCTCCAGTAGAACTATGTCCAATTTCCAGAGGAACTGCCAAACTGATTTCCAGAGTGGTTGTACCAGCTTGCAATCCCACCAGCAATGAAGGAGTGTTCCTCTTTCTCCACAACCTCTCCAGCATCTGCTGTCACCTGAGTTTTTTATCCTAGCCAATCTGAGTGGTGTGAGGTGGAATCTCAGAGTTGTTTTGATTTGCATTTCCTTGATGACTAAGGATGTTGAACATTTCTTTAGGTGCCTTCAGGGAGTTCTTTTTGTTCTTTTGAGACAGGGTTTCTCTGTATAGCCCTGGCTGTCCTGGAACTCACTCTATAGACCAAGCTGGGCTTGAACCCAGAAATCTGCCTGCCTCTGCCTCCCAGGTGCTGAGATTAAAGGCATGTGCTACCACTGCCTCTTTTAAAAGCAAGTTCTCAGGTCACGTTCTCCCTTGATTGTTAGCAAGAAATTTATCTTATCTGTAACCAGGGAGGTTATGATCACTTTCTAAAGAGTTCCTTTGAGCTTGTCCTACAACTGGTATAGAAGAAAAGAATGAGCAAACAGCACTTTCTAGTTATAATAAAGCATTTGCACAAAAAGTGACAGAAGCAACCCAAATCAGAAATATGTTAAAATAGTAGCTTTCTCATTAATTATTAAAGAGGTCAAAATTAAATTATTTATACACATATACTAATAGGATCCATTAGTTGTGTGTGGGGGGGTGTGTGAAACTTTAATATTCCTTCGTATAATATTTAGACAATTGCTTTAGCTCTCATCTTTCGTTTCAAATATATGCCAGTTAAAAAATGGCACTAATTAGTCTTCATAGTAGTGGGGGTTGGACCAAAGCAGGGGATCACAAGCCTGGCAGCAGTGGAACTATATAGCAAGGCTCTCCCTTCAAAATAAAAGTAAATATTTTAAAATAATATCTCACATTTTTTCTGTAAGTGAAAGATCCAAATATTTACATTTGTAGGACGAATAGAATCACATGATTATCCCTTGCCTTCTCTTCTTTTGACAAACCATTGCTCTTCGCAACTCTATTTGAATTTTGATGAACTCATTTAGAAACAATGGCTTTTTCAGACCGTTGTAAGTATGTACAAGTAGAATTTAGATATTGGAACAATATCTGACTCAGGTAGAGGCTGATGGATCAATGCAAGTTTTGGTACTGGCTGCCTCTTGTAATTTGCTCTGTGATTTTCAAGTTGTAATTGGACTGTGAAAATAATAAGAAATTTCCAGTCTTGCCTTAAACAATTATATGACAAAAGAAAAATAAGTCAACAGAGGATTCAGTCTTTACAGGAAAAGGTAGCATTGTGACCTCTTCTTCTATCATTTCATAGTTATGCCTTTTCCAGAAGGATTTTTAAACCTTTCACAAGCAACAAGACCTCCACATCTGTGAGCATCTTAGGACAACAGCATCCTGGAAATGTCATAGTAGTGCCTTAATATTGGTACTTGAGATAGTAAGTTATGTCTATTTTTAATATTTAATCTCAGGATCTGCTTTGTGCAGTGTTACTACTTTCCTGGGGGATTGGATGCCTTATTGAAAAACACAAATTGAACCAGTCTTTAGAGCCCAGTCATGATGATTCCAAGAGGACAAGCAATCACCACTGGAAAAAATATGGAACAGAGGAAGCTTATGAACTCATTTTTATGTCACAAATATTACTTAGGATCAAAGCCAGATCCTAAAATAAAATCAAATTATACAGCTGCTCCCCTGAAGTATGTAAAGCAGCCTACAATGAGAGCTGCAGGGTCTTTGTACTAATAGCTCAAATTGGGCACATGCTAGACTCTAAAATCCTGCTGTGACCATATGGAATAATTTTGCAATTAATGGTAAGGTTCCCCCTCTAAATCAAACAGCTGTCAAGCTCAGCTGACAGCAAGTATACATATATGAAAGCTATTTTTTTCTAGAGGATTGTTATCTTCATCAATAGACCATTATTGTGCCATAAAACAATGTTTCCTTATGCACTCACCAAAATGATATTTTTCACATTCATCTGGTAACTTCGTCTTTCCTCGGTGTTTAGAACTGAGATGTCAAATGAAAGTGATTTGCTAGTAGAAAGCCTTTCTTTCTTTCTATGTACATTAGAATTCAAGCATGTACCTAGGCCACTTATCATGCACACTCAAACAGTGCAGATTTTTTTCCTGTGGTTCAGATCAAAAGGTATATATCTATATATAGCAAGATAATTGCAAATTTTTATCAAATACTGTTTTAATTAATATTTTCTTAAATATTCCTCATGTATGCTTTACTTTTATTTTTGATGAATGTCTTTCTAAGAATTGATGATTTCAGAAATACAAAAAGTTTATGGTTTAGCAAAGTGTGTCTATCAACTAATTGACTGTGCATTTTTAGTTTTGATTAAGTGTCCTTTAATAATGGTGTATTGACCAAAGCAAACCGCACCATGGGATAAAAGAAATTCCTGCAACAAAATAAAGATCTAGGATGCTAATAATTATAGAAACTTCCACTTGACATATTTTATAGTGAATATTTAAAAATTGAACAACTCTAAGTTCAGAAAATACCTTAATTTTGGATACAAGAATGCCCTTCAGTCCTTAGCTTTAAAATTCAAATTGTCTACTTTTTCCTCAGTAGACTTAGTAAGGTGGTCTGCTACCTACCCAGGGGCCAAGCGTTTACATTTATATGAACTGGACCTAAGAACAAAGTTAGACATATGAACATAGGCTCTTTGCATATTTCTTGGGGGCCCATGAAGGAACAAATGCTTGAGAGGGCACAGAATCTGTGGTTCTCCATGCTGCAGACATTTAAGAAATCTGAAATGGAAACATCCTCAAAGCCCAGTGCAGTCTATAGGCAGAAACTGCTCAAATCCATTCCCATAGAACTAACTTAACAGAACTATTCCTTAAATTAAATTTTTTAAATACTTCTGCTTGCACTGACAAATTATATCTTTTCTAATGAAATGAACTATCTTCAGGCAACATTTGATCCTGAATAAGATGGAAATCCTCCGAGTTTTAAAAACCTTTTGATTAACATAAAATTTGAAAAGAATTTTCTCAAAGATAGGTAAGTCAGTTAGCAGTAGCACACCCATAATAAAATGTTGAAGTTCTTAAAGACCAGCTTAGGGCTATGGTGATCTGATAGGATGCATGGTATTATGTCAATCTTCTTATATCTGTTGAGGGTTGTTTTTTGACTACTTATATGGTCAAATTTGGAGAAGGTACCATGAGGTTCTGAGAAGGTGTATTCTCTTGTTTTAGGGTGAAATGTTCTGTAGATATCTGTTAAATCCATTGGGTTCATAATCTCTCTTAGATTCACTGTGTCTCTGCTTATTTCTGTTTCAATGAACTGTCCATTAGTGAGTGTGAGGTGTGGAAGTCTCCCACTGTTATTGAGTGGGTTTCAATATGTGTTTTGAGTTTTAGTAAAGTTTCTTTTATGAATTTGTGTGCTCTTGCATTTGGAGCATAGATATTCAGAATTGAGACTTTCTCTTGGTGGATTGGGGCATCTTAGTGATCCCCTTGATGAATATGGAGTATCCTTCTTTATCACACTTGATAACTTTTGGTTGAAAGTCTATTTTATTGGATATTAGGATGGCAACTCCTGCTTGTTTCCTGGGACCATTTGCTTGGAGACCTTTTTCTTCCCTTTACCTCTGAAATAAAGCATGTCTTCATTATTGAGGTGTGTTTCTTGTATGCATCAAAATGCTGTATCATGTTTATGTACCCAGTTTGTTAGATTATGTCTTCTTACAGGTGAATTGAGTTCATCAATATTCAGAGATGTTAAAAGAGAGATGACTGTTGGTTCTTGATATGTTTGTTTTTGTCTGTGGTATATGTGCTTGTGGCTCTCTGTTTTTGACTTAGTTGTGAGATGCTTTATATCTTGTCCTGTATTTTCCTTGTGTTGGAGTTTTCATTCCAGGGCTAGGTTGGTAGATAGATACTCTTTGAATTTGGTTTTGTCCTAGAATATTTTTGTTTCTCCATCTATGTTAATTGAGAGTTTTTCTGGGCATAGTAGCCTGGGTTGTCATTTGTCTTCTCTTAGAGTCTGCATGACCTCTTACAGGCTTTTCTGGATTTCATAGTCTCTGTTGAGAAGTCTGGTGTAATTCTGATAGGTCTACCATTATATGTTTGTATGTTACTTGGTCCTTTTCCCTTGTAGCTTTTAATATATATAAATTTTCTGTGTATTGAGTGTTTTGATTATTATATGACATGAGGATTTTTCTTTTATGCTCCCATTAACTTGTTGTTCTATAGACTTCTTGTACCTTTATGGACATCTCTTTCTCTAGGTCAAGGAAGAAATAAATAAAGAAATTAAGCACCTCCTGGAATTTAATGAAAATGTTGACCCATCATATCCAAAATTATGGGACACAATGAAAGCAGTGCTAAGAGGAAAGTTCATAGCACTAAGTGCCCTGGTAAAGAAACTGTACAGATATTATACTAACAACTTAACAGCACATCTGGGAAGTCCAGAACAAAATGAAGCAAACTTATCCAAGAGGAGTAGAAAGCAGGAAATAATCAAACTCAGGGCTGAAATCAACCAAATAGAAACAACAACAACAAAATCAGTACAAAGAATCAAGAAAACCAAAAGCTCGTTCTTTGAGAGAATCAACAAGATAGATAAACCCTAGCCAAACTAACTAAAGGTCCCAGAGGCAGTATCCAAATTAATAAAATCAGAAATGGAAAGGGAGACATAACAACAGAAATAGAAGAAATTAAAAAAAAAAAAAACTCAACAAAACTGGAAAATCTGGGTAAAATGGGTGGTTTTCTAGACAGATGCCACATACCAAAGTCAAATCAAGAGCAGGTAAACTATCTAAACAGGCCCATATCGCACAAGGAAATAGAAGAAGTCATTAAGAACCACCCAACCAAAAATGCCCAGGGCCAGATGGATTTAGTGCAGTATTCTACCAGACCTTCAAAGAAGACCTAATACCAATTTTCCTCAAACTATTCCATAAAATAGAAAGAGAAGGAACACTACCTAACTGTTTCTATGAAGCCACAATTACTCTGATACCTAAACTACCCAAGGACCCATTCAAAAAAAAGAGAACTTCAGACAAATTTCACTTATGAATATTGATGCAAAAATACCAAATAAAATTCTTGCAAACTGAATAAGAACATATTAAAACCATCATTGACCATAATTAAGTAGGCTTAATCCCAGAGATGCAAGGTTGATTTAATATATAAAAATCCATTATCATAATTCACTACAAAAACAAAGAAAAAAATCACATGATCATCTTCTTAGATGCAGAAAAAGCATTTGACAAAGTACAACACCCCTTCATATTAAAAGTATTGGATAGATCAGGAATTCAAGGCCCATACCTAAACATAATAAAAGCAATTTACTGCAAACCAACAGGCAAGATCAAATTAAATGGTGACATACTTGAAGCAGTCCTACAGAGATCAGGGACAAGACAAGGATGCCCACTCTGCCCCTATCTATTAAATATAGTACTCAGAGTTTTAGCTAGAACAATAAGATAACAAAAAGAGATCAAGGGGATACAAACAGGTAAAGAAGAAATAAAAGTATCACTATTAGCAGATGTTAAAGTAGTATACATAAGTGACCCCTAAAATTCTACCAGAGAACTTCTCCAGCTGATAAACAACTTCAACAAAGTGGCAGCATATAAAATTAACACAAACAAATCAGTAGCTTCCCTTTATACAAAGGATAAACAGGCTGAGAAAGAAACTAGGGAAACACCTCCTTTCACAATAGCCACAAATAATATAAAATATCTTGGGGTAACTCTAACCAAACAAGTGAAAGACCTGTATGACAATAACTTCATTTCTCTCAAGAAAGAAATCAAAGAAGATCTCAGAAAATGGAGAGATCTTCCACGCTCATAGATTGGCAGAATTGATATAGTAAAAATGGCCATCCTACCAAAGGCAATCTATAGATTCAATGCAATCCCAATCAAAATAACCAACACAATTCTTCAAAGCCATGGAAAGAGGAATTCTCAAATTCATCTGGAAAGGCAAAAACCCCAGAATAGTGAAAACAATTCTTAACAATAAAGAACAGCTAGGGGAATCACCATCCCTGACCTCAAGCTTTACTACAGAATAATAGTGATTAAAAAAAAAAAAAAAAACACCAACCAAACAACTAAACAAAAAACTGGATGGTGTTAGTACAGAGACAGAGAAGTTGATCAATGGAATAGATAGAATAGAATTAAGGACCCGGAAATAAAACTATGCATGTAACGGTCACTTGATCTTTGACAAAGACACCAAACATATACAAAGGAAAAAAGAAAGCTTCTTCAATAAATATTGTTAGTCTAACTGGCTGTCTGTGTAGAAGAATGAAAATAGACCTATATTTTTCACCTTGTACAAACCTCAACTCCAAGGGGATCGAGGACCTCAACATAGAACCAGATCAACTCAACCTAATAGAAGAGAAAGTAGGAAAGAGCCTTGAATTCATCAGCACAGGGGGAAATTTCCTAAACAGAACTCCAATGGCTCATGCTCTAAGATCAAGAATTTATGAAAATTCTGATCTTAAAGTGGAAAGCTACTGTAAGGCAAAGGACATAGTCAATAAGACAAATCAGCAACCTACAGATTGGGAAAAAATCTTCTCTAACCTCACATCTGATAGAGGGCTAACATCCAAAATATATAAAGAACTCAAGAAGTTAATCACCAAAAAACCAAGCAACCCAATCAAAAAACGGGGTATAGAACTAAACAGAGAAGTCACACCTGAGGAATCTCAAACACCTAAAGAAATGTTCAAAGTCCTTAGTCATCAGAGAAATGCAAATCAAAACGACCCTGGCATTCCACCTTACACCAATCAGAATGGCTAAGATCAAAACCTCAGGTGACAACACCTGTTGGAGAGGATGTGGAGAAAGAGGAACACTCCTCCATTACCAGTGGGATTGCAAACTGGTACAACCAATCTGGAAATCAATCTGGATGTTCTTCAGAAAATTGAAAATAGATCTACATGAAGACCCAGCTATACTACTCTTGGCAATATACCCAAAAGATGCCCCACCATGCCACAGGGGCACGTGTTCCACTATGTTCATAGCAGCCTTATTTGTAGAAATAACCTAGATACCCCACAACAGAAGAATGGATACAGAAAATGTGGTTTATGTACACAATGTCATACTACTCATCCATTAAGAACTAGGACATCCTGAATTTTGCAGGCAAATGGATGGAACTAGAAACTATCATCTTGAGTCATGTAACTTAGACCCAAAAGGACTTGCATCTTATGTACTCACTAATAAGTGGATATTAACCAAAAAAAGTACAGAATACCCAAGATACAATCCACAGAACTCAAAATGTTCAACAAGCACAAGTGCCCAATAAGGAAGCCTCAGTCCCATGTGGGAGACAGAAGAAAACAATCACAAGTAGGGAGGGAGGGAGGGAGGGAGGGAGGGACCTGGGAGGGAAGGTAAGGAGTGGCAGGGAGAGGGGAACCTGATCTAGTATTGTGTGATGGGAAAGAACTGAAGCCCTGAGGTCCAGCAGAAAGAATGGAAACAGGCAACCTCAGGAAATAGGTGGTTGGGGGGACCCTCCAGAATGCACCTGAGACCTGGGAGATAAGAGACTCTCAGGAATCAAAGGGAGGGACCTTAGATGAAATGACCTATAGTAGGGAGAGGGAACTTATAGAGCCCACCTCTAGCGGAAGACAGGGCATCAAATGAGGGGTGGGGTTGCCATCACTCACTCACATCTCTGACCCATAATTGTTCCTGTCTGAAAGAATTACAGGGATGGAAATGGAGAGGAGCCTGAGGAAAAGAAGTTCCAGTGACAGGCCCAAATGGAATCCAGCTCATAGGGAGGTCCCAAGGCCTGACACTATTACTGAGGCTATGGAGCGCTCACAAAAAGGGACCTATCATGACTGCCCTCCAAAAGACCCAACAAGCAGCTGAAAGAGTCAGATGCAGATATCTGGACCCAACCAATGGACAGAAGCAGCTGATCTATATTGTTGAATTAGGGGTGGCTAAAAGAATCTGAGGAGAAGGGCGATCCTGTAGGAGGACGCTCAATTAATCTGGACACCAGAGATCTCTCAAGCACTGAACCAACAAACAGACTGTATATATCAGGTGATAGGACACATACAATAGAGGACTTCCACATCTGTATTCATTCAGAGATGATGCATCTAACCCTCAAAAGACTGGAGGCCCCAGAGGTCAGGTGGGGTGGGGGCATCCATGTGGAGACAGGGAGGATGGGGAAGAGGTGTGGGATGTGGAACAGTCAGAGGGTGGATTAGGCCAGGGCTAGGAAATGGAATATGGAGTGTAAAAAATAAATTAATTTACAAAAAAAAATAAACTATTGAAGTCAAAGGTACTGAAATGGTCTTTGTATCTACCTATATTTACCTTATAGTGTCATTTTATGTGAAAGAGAAACAAGAATATAAACATAGATCAGCATAATCCCAACTCAAGTTATGAGAAAGTTCTTTGAAAGCTTCACAGATGTTTTGTCTGTGCATTATAATGATTTTAATCTCTTTTTCAAAAATTAAAAAAAAAGTATCTGGACCAAAACATAATGTCACCATATTTTTCAGTGACACAGGTAGGTTCACATTTTCTTTAAAGAAAACCATGTTTTCACACATGAGACTAATAATTTAGTTTGCATAATGTCAAAAGTTGCTCCTTACTTTCACAGCCTTTTGGCAATTAAGCACTTAGAGATAGGGAATCCTCATTCTTTTTCAACTTGCAAGAGATTGACAGTAGAAATTTTTACATTATTCATAGCTTTAATCTTTTTCTCTGAACAATTATTATAATAACAATGTTAAAAAGATAAAACTATTTTGTTCAAGACCAAAAATGAACTTTACTGCTTGCAGAAAAAAAAATGGCTACTTTATTGTGGTGAAACCAACTGGATATGGATTAAATGATTGACCTATTCTCAGAGAATAAAGTAGTAAAACAGAATTAAAATATGTCTTTTAATCATCTGAGCCACTGTGATAGACACCCAATCCAAGATGAACAAAAGATGTTTCAGGCATTAAAAAAAAGATGTCATCTGCAGTGCAATTATTTTTTGGCTGAAGCATGCCATCAATATCTTTGCACTTTAAGATTTTTTTAACCTTAAATGGCTCTAAAATTATATAATGATTTTGAAAAAAAGTAGAGTTGTATTCATGAATCTTTATAGATCTGTTAAATACTGTTGGAGATGCTGGATTTATTTTTGATGATTTAATCTACAGAAATCAAGAACTTTGTTTTTCTTGCTTGTTTATTTTTGGTTTTTTGAGACAGAGCTTCTCTGTGTATTCCTGGCTGTCCTGAAATTCACTCTGTAGACCAGGCTAGCCTCGAACTCAGAAATCTGCCTACTTCTGCCTTCCAAGTGCTGGGATTAAAGTGCTCCAACACTGCCCAGCAAGAACTTTGTTTTAGTTGTCATGATCCATTCAAGTGTTTGTTTGGATAGGACCTGTCATGCTTAGTAAATACATCTTAGTGATCTAAAAAAAAAAAAAAAGGTTTAGTTTGTGCTGTGTTGTGGTTTGGTGTGTTGACATTTCAAGCTGTGAAGATAAAGTATAAGGGCTAGAGAAATGGCTAAAATGTTTATCGCTGAGCTTGTTGCATTCAGTTACATAAGTTCCCAAGCACCAGTGACTCCTAACCCTGTGTCTCTGATGTCCTCTTTTGCCCTCTTCAGGAGCCTGAACTCATAAACACATAGACATAAGTTAAAATAAAACAAATTTTGAAAATGTATGGTTTTCAAAACAGAATTGTCATACTCCATAATTTCAGAAAAATCTAATCAATATCAGAAAGTTGCAATAAAAATTATAATTACTATTATTTTATGATAGTTACTATATGCCAGTCAGCAGCATAGGGATTTGTTTATAATTCCAGACAACAATCCCATGATACAGCAGCAGATAATAAAGTACTTTTTTATTTTAATAGGAAAATAAATTTTAGAAACATATAACTGAGAGTTAAATATATGAGAAAGCTAAAAATCAAACACATGTAAGCAACCTGATATTAGAAACATACTATTTTTAAAACATATTATACAAAATAATAGGTTTCATTATGATACTTTCATAAGCACCACAGTACCATACTTTCATAAGCACCACAGTACTAGCTCTTGGTAGTTCTTTTTCTCCCTCTAAATTATCCCTTTGTTCTTATTTCATGTCTTGATTTCATATATAAGATAAAAGAGGTGATATTTTGTTTTTTATTTCCCTATTACCCTCTCTTATTTCTATCCTAACTTCTATTCTTCTATTTTGTCTTCTTTCTCTTCATCATGGATTCTCTGATTTCTCTCTCTCTCTCTCTCTCTCTCTCTCTCTCTCTCTCTCTCTCTGTCTCTCTCTCTTACACATACACACATACACACATGTATGTAATGTATGGAGAGAGAGAGAGAGAGAGAGAGAGAGAGAGAGAGAGAGAGAATGTATTTAAAGAAATCTTAGATTATTTGTCTTTTGGAATCTGGCTTGTTTTCCTTAACATGATTTTCTCCAGTTCCTTCTACTTTGTGCAAATTACATGACTTTGTCCTTTGCTATGTTGACAAAGCATGATGCTGAATAAATACCATATTTAATGTGAATAATGCTAATAGATGAGTTTGTAGAGGGAATAATAAGAATTGTTGAAAGTATTGAGGTTATAGTAGTAGAATTCTGATTATACCAAAAGTAGTAGTTTAAATGGATGAACTATAGAGTGAGCAAAGTACATTTAAATATTCAACTAAAATTTTTAACTCTACCACACTTTAATTGGCATTTATACTAGTTGTATTCCTTTGTTTTTGTGAATCTTGCCCCAGTAAATAAGGATGCACAAGTATCTTATTTTATACTCTTAGGATTCATTTAGGATTGTAATCAAAAGTGATATAGCTTGATTATCATTGCAGTTTTAGTTTGGTTTTTTTTTTGAACTTCCATTTTTCTTTCTATTATGAGCATATCAGGACTATAAAAATGTTTTGTTTCTCCACATCTTTCTCAGCATTTGTTGACATCTCTCTCTTTAATAACTGCTGCTGTTACTGGTGTGAGATAGAATGCACATGTACTTTTAATTTGCAATCCTTTAATAGTTAAGGATATTGGACATTTATTTCATATATTGGTCATTTGTTTGTCTTCAAAGGGCCAAATAGATTTGCTTATTTGTTGATTGAATAATATGGCAAGTGTGCTATTTAATTTTTGGAATATTTTAAAATTCTAGACAATGAACTTGTTCAGGTAGATAACTGGCAATAACTTTCTCCAATTTAAAATGTAGAGTCCATACTGTAGACTCTTACTATTGATCATATTAATCATTGTACTTCAGCTTCATTACTTCCTCCACTATAAATATGAGGATCTTAAAACAGAAAAGTCTGTGCTCAGGCTGACAACATCTGCAAAGAGTTGGTGAGCTACAGAATGTCATGATACATTCCAGACGCTGCCTAAGATATATATCTAAGATAACCCTATAGTTAGTTAAAAAACCTCATCTAAAAGAACATTTGTAACTAAATACACAGAAGCATGCCTAGAAGAAAATGCCTGCCTAGTTCCTTATTTTAAAGGGTTTTTTTTTTCTTCTCTTAGATCTTTCAGGTTCAACTGTATATTTAGCAATCAACACAACTGGCAGGTATGTGTATAAACAAAATGCAAGTACTCCAAAAAAACTTTAACCAAGAATGTAGAATTACCTTCATCCTGGAAATCATTTTGTCATACCTTGAAATCATTTTGCCTTTAGGTTGTTATCTGCTATCAAAATCCCTTTTAAAAATAATCTAAATTTATCATACTTTTGTCCATAACCATATGCTATAATATAGAAAAGGTTAACATAAATGCAATGGTTGTTAGTAAATATTTCTGTTATCTCTAATTAAGTAGTAATTTCATATATATATACATATATATATGTTTTTAATTGGATATTTATTTGTTTACATTTCAAATGTTAACCCCTCTCCAGTTTTCCCTTCTGCAAAACCCCATCCCATCCCCCCAACCCTGCTTTTATGAGGGTGTTCCCTCACTCACCAACTCCTGCCTCACAGATCCAAACATTCCTTTACGCTGAGGCATCAATCCCTCACAGGACCAAGGACCTCCCCTCCTGTTCATGCCAGATAAGGCCCTTTCAGCTCCTTAATTCCTTCCCCTAACTTCTCCACTGGGATTGCTGTTAGTCTGATGGTTGGCTTCCAGCATTTGCATATGTATTACTCAGAATCTAGCAGAGTTTCTCAGGAGACAGCTGTTATCAGGCTACTGTCAAGGCAGCACCTCTTTGCATCAGCAATAGTGTCTAGGTATAGTGTCTTGCATATAGGCTCGATCCCCAGGTGGGGCAGTCTCTGGATGGCCTTTTCTTCAGTTTGTGTTCCACTCTTTGTCCCTGTATTTCCTTTAGACAGAATTCTGGGTTACAGTTTTGGAGATGGGTGGATGAACCCATCCTTCAACCAGGGGGCCATGCTTAAACTCTGGACATGGCCTCCACAGGTTCTCCTTCCTCTTTGTAGGGTATTTCAGCTAATGTCATAACCACGGAGTCCTCGGAGGCTCTTGCTTTCCTGGCATCTGGGAATGTCTGGATGCTACTCCCAGTTCCCCATTCCCCCATTGCTACACACCTATGTTCAATTTCCTCACCCTCTGTATATCTCCCCAATCTTCTCCCATATCTAATTCTACCACTGTTTTCCCCTCCTCCTCCTTTCTTCCTCCCAAGTCCCTCCAACCCTCTACTTCCCTTGATTATATTGTTCAAAGCAGTGAAAGAAATAGACAGGAGCAAAGGTCACTTGAATTCTAGAGCTAGCTCCATTTTAAACATGTTGAATAAGTAAGCTAGAACACTTGATGAGTATTCTAAACCAAAATCGAACTGTACACTCAAGATAAAGTCAAAATTTGAACCATAAAAAGGTAGATTCTGGTAGAAGTCCAGGCCTTGCAGGACCCAAACTTTTCTCCTTTCCCTACATTCCATGTTAAAATATAATAATTTGTTTAAACATATACTCCTTTTTCCCAAGAAACCAAACTAATATTCCTCCTTTTATAGGAGCTTTAACGTCCAAAACTATAAGTGAAATTTCATCTCATCTTACTTCATACAGAGATGAAATCAGGTGTTATACTCACCAGAGTGCAAGTTGATTGATGAAGACATGTACAATTATAACCAGTATGCCATCAACAAGGAGGTATTTTCTTTCTCTCTTTTGCAACTGGATTTTATCAACTCAGAAGCCATGTGTTCATCTTCTCATGCTAGGACTTGTATTGATGCCAAAGCCTTATAAGCAGAATAAGCAATATCAGATCATAATGGCAAGATCTTTACCCAAATCCAAATAATGGAGCAAAATCTCTATCTAGCCTTTCACATGGGACTGTATTTCTCCTGAACATTCACAGAAACTTCTCATTTCTTCAGATAAATATGTAGTGTGAAAAATAGAGTAAATAAGTTTATGTTTTACAAGTATATTACCTTTTCCCTTTTGATTTTTATTACCTGATACTTAAAAATAAAAATTATACAAGCTATGAAGCTGCATTAATTTTTGATCCATTCTTGCATTACAAAATGTATAGATCATATATTTCCTTACATTAATGAACAGTTATTTTCAGCATCAATTGTGTTGTCCTTTAAGCTTTTGAAAACAAATGGGAAATGTACACAAAACTTCTGTAGCACTTCCTATATAAATCTCAGATTTGTTTTTCTAAGCTTCCACGATCTTTTCAAAATGGTACAAATTTATTAAGTGTTCATATTTGGTAATCAACAGGACCCATTTATTTATACTTTTAAGGAGGTCGATTGAATGGAAAGTTGTAAATGAACTCATGGAGCTATGTTAGATAGCTATAATCATATCAGTAATAAGCATGTTTCTTCTTTGTCAGGATAAGGATCATCCTTGATTCCTGAGAAGTATTTTGTGGCATTGTGCATGAAAAGTAAAATAAGACATATTTGGGTATGTACCCTAACAGGAAATGAATAAATCTGAAGTAATGACAAATCAAAAAATAATAGCACCTTCAAGAGAAGCAATTCACTCTAAGCAAATGCTGTGGACAAACAAAATGCAGATATATTCAAGAAGTAATGTCTCAGACTACACCACTAAAGAAATAAAAATTCTAACTCTAGTAATCTGGATAAGGTAGAAAGTGTTAAATTGAATGAATACTGATATTTTTATTTTTGTCTATAATACATTCAAGTCAGAAACAAACTCAATAGAGAATAGTTAGATGCTGATAGTGTTTCCAGTTGAGTTTAAAATTACTACTGTATATTTTCTGAACACTTACAACAAAATAATTGAAGGCAGAAACAAAACTAAATTTTTGAGTCCTACATTGGTGATGAATTTTGTTGAGTTTTGTAGGCAGAAGCCTAAAAGCTAAATTAGGAAGAGAGCTGAAAGGAGCTTCAAGTGATAAAAACACAATTTGTCGATAGCTAATTAAGCTTTTGATGTGGGCTGATTCTCACTACATGGACTGGAGTTGGTGATTATGTAATAACTGGGTTTGGACTAGCAAAGTATCCTGAGGCATACATAAAAAGAAGTGGCACATATAACTCAGAACAGTAACAGTGTCTTGGTGAATATAGAAGTGGAGGAAGCATGGTGCATTAGAAACAAGCCTCTGAAAAATTAACTTGTCCACAAATTCAGACTTGAGTTGCAGCTTGAGCTGCAAATGAAATTTTTCATTGTCATCATAGTTTCTGGGAAGAATGATGTCATTTCTCACAGTTGCTATTTCTAGTTTTAGTACTGCAGTGAGACCAGTATAGCAAAAAAATCTCTGCCAGAACCAAACCACACTGGACCTAAACAAAAGAGGAATACAAGATTGTTCTCTCATTGAAGCAATAAAAATCATCTCTCAAAAGAAAATCTTGTTTTGACATTGAACGTATAATCTTATGTTCTATTGCTGCATCAATGACCCTAGCCTGGCCTTTTTGGCATCCTTAAATAGATATTATATGCAAATAATACAGAGTTTGGTAGAATATTTCTAGTTCTATAGACAAAACTACCTTGTAAAAGACATTGTATGTTTACATATAGTTATATAATAAGCACCTGTGTCAGTACAAACCTTCAGTGCTTAGACACTGCTATAACATTCACACAGACTGTTAAAATTTACCATAGTTTTAATCTACAATTTAATTAGCCAATTAGCTAATTCCATAATGTTTTGGTTATATAGCAACTTAGAGACTTTTTTTCTGTTTAGGGATCCAATAAAGCATAAGATATATTTTGCAAAGAGCTTATGAGTTATTCAGCAATAATATACTGTAAAATATTAAGGTTATGAAATAATACACATTTTAGGAATCAATAGTAACAAAATGGAAGCAATGGTTAGTTCTGCTAGAGTGGATCAAACTTTAGAAAACACATCAAACTGAGACTGGAAGAATGTTCTGCTATTCCCATTCATATAACAGGTAAGAGGCCAGGACAGGTATACAAAACAGATTTTATTAAGCTGAGTTGGGTGGTATTTTAGTATGAAGCCACAAATTTTTATAGTAGTCCACTAGTATTGAAAGAAACTCTATAAAACATTAGGAGAAGAAATTAGGAGTAAAAGAAAAGTAATGAAGTAAGTAGTAGACTAGGTTTGGAAGTACTACAGATGTGGTCACTTTCTACCATTGAGCACAGCAGGTTTTGCTGGACCCATATGGCTATTGTTGAAAATATTATTTTTATACTGCATTTATGTGAAGAAAAATTTGAAGAGAATAATCAATTAACAAATTATGTAACTTTTCCCTTCCTATTTATTAAAAGTTCAAATGCAATCCTGGTCTGCATGCACATAGATGCCCAGTCAATACCCAGCTACTTCACACTTCCTTGGTAGCCATGAACTCTCATAAAACTTCTCCTATCTTTGTTGCCATGTCAACTGCAGTAGTTATTGTACAGGTACTGCTTAGGCAGCCATATCGTTAAAATTTTATGGATGCTGCTCCTCTGTCATGTCTAGAAAACATTACTTCACAGTTTATCTACTTCTCATGCTATATAATATTCCTTTATATTATAGTTCCATGTTTTCACTTTTCCAAAAAATGAAGTCATACAAATACAATGTTTGAAACACATTTCAGGTAAGAATTAGTGAGAAAAGCTATTAGGGCTACTCTAAAACTTGTTTCCTACACACATCTTAAAATCAATGCATCCTATGCTTATAAATGAATTTTGATCTAGCATTTGGAAAGATAATATTTTCTATTTCAGTTATAGATATCATATTCTTTATTATTCCATATTAAAATCTTCAATATAATCTATTGAAAATTTGTTTCATCCCTGGTACTATCAAATTTCTTATATTGTCTCCAAGATTCTTATGCTTAAATTCATCTGTTTGCCATTATGATGTTCATGTCGATTAGAACTTCCTCTCTGCCTTATATATAAACTCCAGATCCCATTGACATTATGTAATACTACTCTGTGATAGCAGTTCCCAAATGTCCCTTAAAATTGTCACTTACAACCTCAAATACATCATGGCTTCTTGACTCCATCCTTCATCCTCTCCTCTACACTACAGTGTATTCTCTACTGCCTTAAAGAAGAAATTTATCTACTCAGTCCAGTGGTTGGCTGTGAGCATCTGCCTCTGTATTTGTCAGGCTCCAGCAGGAGACAGCCATGTCAGGCTCCCATCAGCCAGTACTTCCCTGCATCTGCAATAGTGTCTGGGTTTGGCAACTGTATATGGGATTGCTTCACAGGTAGAGTAGTCTCTGGATGGCCTTCCCTTCAGTCTCTGCTCCACAATTTGTCTCCATATTTCCTCCTGTGAGTAGTTTGTTCCACCTTCTAAGAAGCACTGAAGAATCCACAGTTTGGTCTTCCTTCTTCTTGAGCTTCATATGGTCTATGAATTGTACCTTGGGTATTCTGAACTTTTGAGCTAATATCCACTTATCAGTGAGTGTATACTGTGTGTGTTCTTTTGTGACTGGGTTACCTGAAGGTAGATATTTTCAAGTTCCATCCATTTGCCTAAGAATTTCAAGAAGTCATTGTTTTTAATAGCTGACTAGTATTCCATTGTGTAAATGTCCCTTATTTTCTGTATCCATTCCTCTGTTGAGTGACATCTGGGTTGTTTCCAGCTTCTGGCTATTATAAATATGGCTGCTATGAACATAGTGGAGTATGGGTCCTTATTACATACTGGATCATCTTCTGGGAATATGCCCAGGAGTGGTATAGCTGGGTCCTCAGCTAGTACTATGTCCAAATTTCTGAGGAACCACCAGACTGATTTCCAGAGTGGTTGTACTAGCTTTCACTTCACCAGTAATGGAGGAGTGATCCTCTTTCTCCACATCCTCACCAGAATCTGCTGTCACATGAGTTTTGATCTTAGCCTTTCTGACTGGTCATTTTGATTTTCCTAAATGACTAACGACGTTGGCCATTTGTATTTCCTCAATTGAGAATTCTCTACTTAGCTTTATTCCCCATTTTTATTTTATTTTATACTTCTAAATTCATTTATTTGTTTAAACTCATATTTTATTCCCCAGTCCCAGTCCATTCTATGTCTGTTTCACATCCCATACCTCCTTCCCACTCCCCCCATTTTTTATTAGGGTTATTTTGATTGAGTGTAGGGTCCCCAATAGAGGAGTTGGAGCAGGGACTGAAGGAGCAGAGGGGATTTGCAGCCCCATGGGTGGAGCAACAGTGTCAACCAGCCAAACTGGGAGTGGACCACTAACCAAAGAGTACACATGGAAAGACCCATGGCTCTCCTGCATATGTGGCAGAGGATGGCATTGTTAGACATCAGTGGGAGGAGCAGCCCTTGGGTCTGAGGGGGTTCGATGCCCCCATATAGGAGAATGTCTTGGCCTGGAAGGCAGGAGTGGGTGGATAGGGGAATACCCTCATAGAGGAGGGGAAGATGGGATTGGTTAAGGGGTTTCTCGAGGGGAGACCTGGAATGGTGATAACATTTGAAATGTAAATAAAGAAAGTATCCAATAAAAGAGAAAAAAAACCCAGAAAGTGTGCTTCTAAACACTTCTTGGAAACCTGTAAACTTTTGGTTTCTCTATAATGTCCAAGGAACCCATTCTATCCTTCCTATACTGTTAAATTCTCTGCCATATGCTGAAGATTCACACCAATTTTATTTAGCCATCAAGAAAACAAGTAAATCCACCTATTACCTGAAAAATGTAAACATGATCCATGATAAATGAGAGACATGTTAATAAATACTTTTCCATCTTAGGTTTAACATTCAAGATTTATTTGTATGACTTTCCATCAAGTTAATAGTAAAGCCTGTGAACTCCTAGATTGATAAAATATTACATCAAGAAATAAGAGCAAATTTTGAAAAACTGATCCTTGGATATTTCCTGAAAGGAACAAAGATTAATAGGAGCAAATGTCAAGGTGAACAAGGAACACTTTGTACTTTCTATGAAAGCAGGGACTGTGCTGTTTGAGTTGTAATCTTTGTAATCATCATCATTACCACCACCATCATCATCATTATTATAATCATCATCATCATATCATCATCACCACTATCATCATCATCGCCGCTGCCACCACCACACCACCACCACCACCACCACTACCACCACCATCACCACCACATCATCATCATCATCATCATCATCATCATCATCATCATCATCATCATCATC
>JADRCD010199633.1:14043-37096 GCA_019843815.1 Montemys delectorum | reverse complement strand
ACACACACACACACACACACACACACACACACACACACACACACACAAAAGATCATGACAGTACCATGATGGCCTCAGTACCCACTGGTGTGACAATAATACTTGAGTTAGCAGACACCCATCACCTCTCACAGTGGGAACAACAAGGGGCTGAGAAGCAGTTATTTGGGCTCAATTAAAAGTAGTCCAATAAAATGCTCCACAGTTTCAGACTTCTTTCAAGACAATAGGCATGTTTGAGGTCCCTGAAGTTCCCATAATTTGTCTTTGAGAAATGTCTTCCTCTCCATTGAAAATATGTCCTTGATGCTGTTGTATTCAAAAAGAGAAAGTACTATATCATTGACATTACTGCATAGCTGAAGCAGGCTACCTAAGGGATGTAAAGATAATCTTAGACATGATCATTAGTTCAGAAAGACCCTGGTTACCACTGTTGCCTTTTATCTCTCTTTCTCATGCTTAGCTTGATATGACCTAATCTTTCTACAATTGACTTTTTTTTCTTTGTTCTATCTTTTTTTGGCTCTAGACTCAATATAAAAATAACATTACTTTAAAAAAGGAAATGGATGGCTGACATTGAAGGGATAGATCCCTGGGGGATTGGCAAAGGAAGACAGAGGTCCAAAGATTGTTTTGAAAACTCTGTGGTTCTACCCTTTTAGGATACAAATTAGAAGAAGGAGAAATAAAGAGGTGATTTAAAACTGATTAGATTTTGGCAAGAGGTAAGAAAAATCCTGGAAAATCATCAAGTACATTCTATTTGATTCTATTTGTATAGACTTAGCTAGAAAGTAATTTTTCCCTATTTTGTTCAGATAATGTAAATTTATCTTTTATTGCTGTTATTATTATTATTATTATTATTATTATCATTATTACTTTATTATTATAGAAAGTTAAACTAAATAGAACCAAATGATAATTATAAGAATATATAAAGGCTTTCCTTTAGGTCTGTTCTAGTGTGAGATGCCCTATCAGGGTCCTATGTATAGTGCTTTGAGAGATATATGACTCTGAAGAACAAATCTAAACGTTATTAGGTATAATTGCTTGCCCATTAGATGTCAAGCCATTCTACATGGATGATGAGCTTCAAAGGAAGCTTGCTGGCACCCTTTGACATTTCCTTGATTTTAGTGCTTCCTGTTGATTAAGTAGGATTGGCTTGACAGTCTCTGAGGAAAGACAGATTCAATGTCTCAGCAATAGCAGTTGAGAATGAAGAGGCCCCAGTCGATCACTTAATAGAAAAGGACAGTTCTAGGGGAAAAAAAAAACATTGAGTAAGAATTAAGTAAGATGTCTACAGGGTGCAAGGGTAGTGTCAGATAGAGTAAAACCAGAAAGAATATTTTCAGTTCCAAGTCATTAAAAAATGTGCATCAGTAGTCCTTAATGTACAATAAACGAGGTGCCAGGGCTCATATGATGATGAATTACAACATGCCTTTCCCTTTCTCGGTTCACATTTTTCTTTTACATCTTCTTTATTCCTCGTAATGGGTGTACCTGATGTTTCTGCCAGAGATGTCCACAGAGAAGAGATGTTCATTTCTTTAAGGCTATACCAGTGAGTATGGTTTATAAGGTTCCAAAGGCTACATGGGTGAGCTCTGTGCAAGTGAATTTCTAAGGCATCATCCACAGCAGGAAGTTCAAATGTTTGTGTTAACTCATTTCAATGAATCTCTTCTTTTAAAATGAATGCACAGAGTCACAAGGTACTCTTTCTTTTTCTATTTAAACTGGTTTATGAAGTTTTAATTAGCGGTTACTCCATGCCAAGTAGTAGAGACTGCCACAAGAGAAGGAAATAAGTGAGAGTGTTCCATCAAAGAATAGAGTATAGTAATGGAAGAGAGAAATGTAGCAAAAATATAATCATGCAGTGTAGTAAATATAATTCTAAAGAAGTGTGTTAAGGATAGCAGCAAGAAAAACCAGTTGTGGGTGTTAGAAAGATTGCTCATGGAAGACTCTTTTAAATATTTAAAATTTGAGTCACCTTTGAAGAAAGGGATAAAATGTATTTGCATTTTGAAAGTGGAATGGATACAGAAACTGTGGTACATCTACACAATGGAGTACTACTCAGCTATTAAAAACAATGAATTTATGAAATTCTTAGGGAAATGGATGGATCTGGAGAATATCATGCTGAGTGAGGTAACACAATCACAAAAGAACACACATGGTATGCACTCTCTGATAAGTGGTTATTAGCCCAGAAGTTCAGAATATAGGAAGAACAACCCACAAACCACAAGAAACTTAAGAAGAAGGAAGACCAAAAGGTGGACATTTCATTCCTTCTTAAAAGGGAGAATCAAGGAGTTGCAGAGATTAACTATGGAGCAGAGACTGAAGGAAGGACAAGCCAGACTAAATATAGCTGTCTCCTGAAAGGCTCTGACAATACCTGACTAATACACATGTAGAGGCTCACAGCTATCCATTGAACTGAGTACACAGTCCCCAATGAAGGAGTTAGAGAAAGGTTCTATGGAGCTGGAGAGTTTGCAGCCCCTTAGGACGAACAACAATATGAACTAACTAGTACCCTCAGAGCTCCCAAGGACGCAACTGCCAACCAAGGACTATACATGGTGGGACTGATTGCTTTGGCAGCATGTGTATAGTAGAGGACTGCAAAGCTGATCATCAATAGGAGGAGAGGTCCTCGGCCCTGTGAAGGTTCTGTGCCCCAATGTAGGGTAATGCCAGGGCCAATAAGTGGGAGAGAGTAGGGTGGCAGGCATGGGGATGGGGGAGGCAACAGGAGTTTGTTCTTGTTGATTTTGTTTGTTTGTTTTTTGGAGGGGAAACTGGGAAAGGAGAAATTTACATGTAAATAAAGAAAATACCTAATTTTAAAAAAAAGAAAGAAAAAAGAAAAGAAAATGGGAGGAGCTATGGAATCCCAGGAAGTAAAAATCACACTTGCACGCTGTGTAAGTGGGAAATGTCTGGCATATTATATAACTCCTAGCAGTTTGGTATTAGTAAAAGCTGTGGCTTGAATGTGCTCCCTTAAGTACATGTTTTAGAAATGCAATCATCATGATTCTAGGTTGTTGATGTTTGGAAGAGTCCATGAAGGGATACAGTTGAGATTCCCCAAGGCATCAGTGGCTCTTCAAGAGGATCTAGAATACTTACTGCTTGGCTTTGCCTATGATGCCCTTTGCCATGTTGGGACACAAGACAGCTCTCAACAGGCACTGAACAGATGAAAGAATCAGGCTCTTACACATGCCTGCTCCCGAATTTTAATTTCTAGCATATAAAAATTACCTAGTACTAGCAATGCAAACATACTAATACAATGCAACATAAACCTGTGAGTAAGCAAGAATTGCATGTTTGTATGAGATTAGAAAACAGTAGGATCATCTAGAAGAAGAAAGGAACCAATGGGGTTCAGGGAACCCTGTCTTCAGCAAGTGGAGAAGAAAGATCAGTGCAATTCCAAGTGGCTTCTCTGAGGTTATCAAAGGATGGGAGGAAGTTGTTAAAATCTAAAGCATCCTATGTTGTCCCATACAAGTTAATTCTCACTTGTTTCAAGAAAATGGCTACCACTGGTGATGTGTTTAAAGACATAAATCTTTGGAATTTATCTCTTCAAGGAAATAGGAAATAGAAGAATTCCTCCCCTCCAAGGATAGATCAAAGAAGGTTTAGAGAGAGAGAATAGACTGAGTAATCTCTGGTTGTAAAATTCCATTATAGGGAGAGAATGGGAAATGTATCGGAAACATGGTTAGATGAAGGAAGGGCCCAGGGTTTTGTGGTTTGATAGTTTTCAAGAGAGATTTTTTTTTCCTCTCACTTATAGCTCCTGACAATTGTATCTTTCTCAGTTTGAAGAAGGATCTTTCCCTCATGACTGATGTGAATTTGAAACCCATGCTTTGTCTCAAAGACCTAGAATCATTGATAGGCATGTGGTTCTCTGCTTTTGTTGACAATGACTTAAAATTTATGTCTAATAACACTATTCTATTCATCTTGATAGCCAAGAGAGTAAGTCATTTTGAATGCAGATAAAAATATGTAACTCAATATTTAGATGCAAAATGGAAAAGTCTTTTAGAAAATAAAGAGTGAGACAAAGGGCAAAACTGAATAGTCAGAGTTAATGAATCCTGGCAGTAAATGCAGTATAGAGATAGGAATCCCAATGCTGCACAAGAAACAAAATCTTCTCAAGCTCTATTGTTTTGAATGTGTGGTTGTATATGCTGTATGAAGAACTGGATTTTTATTCTAACAAATAGAATAGCAGTGTTGTCTACTGCATAGGAGTCTGTTTCCTGATAGTGCTATATTTAAGTCTCTGACCTCTGATAAGTACTCTGTATCAATGTCCTTAAAGAAGCAGCTGAAGAATGTACAGTGGCTCCCCTAAGCATTGAGGGAATAAAATGTACATATATTTAAACTCAGTGTTATAATTAATCTCTTCATTTTAGCAAAATGTTGTGGGATTATATGTTGATTAGATGTGCATTAAATAATAACTTCATTCTGTAAATAAAATAGGGAATTCAATTTGGGGATCCTCTAATATATTCTTCATTTAAGCAGCAACGAGATGTATGGTGACCACAGATAAAAAAACAGATGGAAGAACTTGTATGCATCCCACTACTATTAAATATAGAAGGAAAAGGCAATAACAGAACCTCCTCATGGTTGTCCACAAATGATGGTGAGACAACAGGTATCTATCAAAGAATCAGTTCTTTATAACCTCATGGCCTTTACTTAACAATTTTCACAAAAAAAAATGCAAGGTACAGTTTAGCCAGGTATAGTGGATGTGATCTGGTCAGCAGTGTTTACCACACAAAAACAGTGCTGTGACACAACTGCATTGACTGTTATCATGACTTCTTACACAAGATCTGCACAAGATCAAGCCAGAGAAATTCCCAAAATGAATGAGGGAGGAGTTCAAGAGGTTCTACCTCTAGCTAAAGAGCCTTAGGAATTGATGTTGCCAAGAGAGAAAGATAATCTGTTTTCTTCAGTGATGTGATCCCTGAAGGGATCCCCTGAAGGGAGGCAACACACGCTGCAGAACATATGAAGATACAACAGTGGACATATGAGTATCACTGAGTAGACTCAGTGAGTGTCAAAACAGAGCACATGAAGTTGGGAGGGTGGGAGCAGAATATGTGCAGAATTGGAGAAAAGGCAGGGGGAGATATATTTGATCCAAATGCATTATGTGCATGTATGAACTTCTCAAAAATAAAAAAAAGAACAAATTTAATTTTAAAATGCAAATTTATAATAATAGTAATAGTCACAAAGTAATAAATGAGTAAAACCTGGATAGGTATTTCCCATGAGATATGCAGATGAGTAATTAGCACATATCAATAACATCCTTGATTGTCATAGAAATGCAAATTAAAAATGCATTTAGATACTGCTTTGTACATGCTAGCATGGCTAAAATCAAAAGAGTAGACAATAAACATTTGCAGACAGTTATATCTTATGTGAGTCCATTTGTCTGACATATGGAGGGTATAGACATCAAAGATACAAATTGCAGCAGTATTAAGTTGCCATACAATTCAAAGAATTTGCTTAATATTTCTAAAACTTATATGTAAAATGCTGTATATAGAAAGTGAATTATGTCACTAATACTGCTTAAAACCTACAGGTAAACAGTCAGCCAACATACAAAAATAAGATATACACAAGCTTTTCTATATAGCACTTAAATAGTATAATGTACTACCAAAGTAGGCTGGCCTAGCTCTGGTCACAGATCTGACCCTCACTACCTATGAGTTTTAGCAGTTCATATCTCTGAGCCTTTGTTGTTCTCATTTGTAATATGGGCATTGATTGCCTATATTGTAGATTTGCATCATGGAATGAATAACACACCTAAACCGATTCACAGATTGCTTATTATACCTAAGTATTTTGTTGATTATATTCTTTCCATTTTTCTCCTATTTTGCAAATGGGATCCAGGCTCAGTCATGACTGCCTCTGCTAACATCTGTCACCAATGCTCCTCCCCACTGCACAGCTGTCACAGGGCCTCGTGATTTTGATTACTGTTGATGCTCTCTTGGTTGACACGTGTGTGCCATTCAACAAAGCAGAAGATCACAGCTGGAAGATCACAGGCTTGTTGAAGAGAGGAGGTTCCATATCTGGTTCTTCCCTGATGACATGCTCGTGAATCCTTTCAAATTGCTGTTTGAATAACCAAGATGAGTCAGTAGTGTCTGCCTGAGGATTAAATGCCACACACTGTGCTAAAATGGTAAATAACAGGCAAGGCACCTGGCTCACTGTGTAGACACTGCACCATCCTAAGCTCCATATTCTTGTCTTCCCTCCCTCCCTCTCTTCCTTCCTTCCTCCTTCCTTTTTCTCTTACTTCTTCCTTCCCTCTCTTCCTCTCTCTTGTATTTCTATCCTTTCTTCCATCCCATCCTTCCTTCCTTCTTTCTTCATTCTTCTATAAAATATAGCAACCTGATTAAAAAAATATAAAAATACTGCTTGAAATAAGGAAGAAAAGAATACCATGGCTGATTGTGACTGTTGTCTTTTCCCACAAAATTTCATCCACAGCTTCCAAAAATGACTCTAATTAAGAAGTCATGTTTAAAGCCCCACAGAGACACTGTTGCTTTTTGTTTTAATTTTCCTCCCTCTACAGGGATCAGGTGAGATAGAAAGAAACAGACAGACATTCCATTTCACATCCAATTTGATGAAAAATTTAGAACCCTAACCACTCCTGCTTCTCAAATTGGCATTTATTATCATCAGGAAAGTAGTTTGTGAGCAAGAACTCCATGACAAATGTGCACAGGGCTCTTGGAGAGTTACTTTCTGAAAGTAGTGATGTCTCAGTGTCAGTCTTTGAAAGAAATATCAAAAAGGTAATGTGAGCTGAGGCTCAAGATTTCTCAGTGTGTCCATTTGAGTTACAAAGAATTTTTATGCTCCATTTCAGACATTATTTAAACATTGTTATTTCTGCAAACATGCCACATAGAGATAAGCTTTTGCTCTGAACCACATGGAAATGCAGATTGTCTAGAAAGTCAGCTTCAAAGTGCCTTCTTGGGGGTAACTGTTTATTAAGCTGGGGGCAGGGTGGATTTCAACTGAAAACCTTTAGTGGAAGGGGGATAGGATGAGCTTTGCAATATTTTCCATAATGGTGTGATTTGCACAACAGTGGTACAGTTATAATCTAAATAAAGTTCCTGGAGTCGTCAGGGCATTATACTATAGCAGCTTCATTTAATCTAATAGTCCACATGTAGGTAATTTCCATACATTTTAATCTATTTAATGATCACCTTTCTCGGGTGATTTACACTGGCTGGATTTCTGGGGCTCTGGTACCCAGGAGTCACTCACTCCACAATAAGCTAGGGGGAAATGCAACTGGAAGATGCATGTTTTGTGGAGATCAAACTTATATTACTTTGCTGGATTTTAAATGCATGAATTTTGCTAAATTTCAATTATTCTTTAGAAAGAGTGGGTCCTTTGGTAGAACAGATGGATGCTAACCTGAGTGATCATTTCCCCAGTGAGGGTTTCTACAGGAAAAGATACACTCCAGTAGTTTCCTATGGTCAAAGACAGGCTGAACTATAGTCACCATTCTGGATCTTGATTAAGTCTGCGAAGGTGGGAACATTATATTTTATTTGTCTGTGTAATCTACTATTCTCCACACTAACATCATCATTAAAAGAAAATATCTCCAATTTGTAATCCCCTTAATCCTGAATAAATACTTCATGAAAGGTAACCTTAGTCCATCCCTAATATCAGATTTCTTGGGGGAAATACAAAACATAAATTTGGAGACAGACATGTCTGGGCTTCTGTCTGACACTTGCAAGCATTGAAATCTCACATCATAAGCTATTTTAGTTCTCAGAGAGTTTCTTTTACCTTTTGCAAAAAAAAGGAAGATAACAAGAACTACTGTATAGGAGCCCTTGTGAAGTTCAAGTTTAAAAAAAATGCAAAATGATTGGGGAAAAGCCTGGTACTTAGTGGGTTTCCATTCATTCTTCACTGTAGTCCACAAAGACCATAAAAGGCTAGAACTACAGCCACAGATGTCATTCTTGTAGATCAGCAGGGTCTTATGATTTTTCCACACAAATGTCCAGTGTATGCTTTAAATGACCTTTTAACAGGCATTTAAGAAAATGTATAATCAAGCTCTTGCTGTAAATATGTGTATCATATAACAGATACTGAGCTCTGTAGTTGGTCATGACTCACTCCGAGAGGGTGGACATTTCAGATGATGCCACCACGCATTCTTCTCTGACATACTAAAGGTCACCCCGCCAGTGCCAGAAAAAGTGAAGAATCAACCCAGCAACTCTGGTTAACCAGAGTCTGATCTTACTAGCCAAGTGACTGTAACTGACCAGAAACAACTTGTTCTGAGCCTTCCAGTCTGGAATGTATGACCAGCCATGGGGGACTTGAAAGGTAAGTGAGAAGAAGAATAAAGACAGAGGAAGGGAATTGAAGTGGAGAGAAATGCTCAGAACTACAATGTAAATGAAGCTTGGAACAGCATTGCTGTGTGTAAAACAGAAAAGTGAATTTGAGTGATGTTGCTGTGTCACTGTTTGGCAGAAGTTGTGAATTTGTTGGAGCCTGGAAAATGACATACTATATTAGACAAAGTTCAAAGTGACTAATGTAGATCAAAACACAAATTCATGTTCCAGGATTTTGTCTACTGAATGTATGGGGGTGGAAGGAATCTTATACACAGCTGGCAGGATTGAAACTAGTTAAACTATTAGGAACAATACTATGGAGTTCCCTCATAAAATAAAATAAAATAAAATAAAATAAAATAAAATAAAATAAATGAATCTGTTCTATGATCCACTTCTAAGCATGTAAAAAAGAAAATAAGACACATCAAAGAAGTGGTAGCACTCTTGTGTTTATTGACGGACTGTTTACAACAGTTAAGATATGAATTAACAAAGTTTCCCATCAATATACAAAGGAGAAAAGAAAAATTATTATGTATACACTGTAGCTCAGTGACAAGAGTACTTACCTAGCATTCACAGTGTCCATGTCCCACCATCAGCACTGCAAGATGAAGCAAGGTAGAGGATAGTTTAGCCATGAAGAAGAATGAAATTCTGCTACTTGACAGCAAAATGGATGAAATCAAAGGCCAACATGTTGACTAAAATTGCCAGACCCAGAAAGATAAGAACTTTACTATGTTTCTTATATGTAGAAGTCAAAAATATTGACTAATGAAGGATAGTGACATCAGAGATTGGCAAAACTGTGGGTGGGAAGAAAGATAGATCTAAGACGGTTAAATTTAATTGATGCATACTGTATACATGAGTGTATATATGTTACTCTAGTTCTCAGCAATGTGCAATCAATTCATGCTAGTCAAAAATAAAAAGTAATTAATTTAAAAATCCTATACATAAGAAATAATAGAAAGTTTCCTTAGCTATCCATTGCAAGATGGCTCCCTTTCTTTACCATCAATAGACAAAGGAATAAAGAAAAATGTCTTCCCTGGAGGCCTTAGAGGAGAGGTAATTTGAACATCAATGAGACACTATGAGCAAAGGTGAGGGGAACTACAAGAGCTTAATTAAAGCTGAAGATGCAGTAGAGGTGGATGATAACACTTTGATGACATATGTGAAATATAAGTAGTTTTAAAATATAATAAAATAGGTATCTTTGGCCATCTCAAAAGGGTTATGTTAAACAAGTAAAAACTTATTTTCAGTATAACTATGGAGGTTAGAAAATATTTTTTCATTTTATTTGTTTGTTTGCTTGTTTTCAAGACAGGGTTTCTCTGTTGCAGGCTTGGCTTTCCTCAAAATGACTCTGTAGACCAGGCTGGCCTGGAACTCATAGAAATCAACCTGCATCTCTCTCCCAAGTGGCTGGGATTAAAGGTGTGCATGAACACCACCAAGGTATATTTTGTTTCTTATATTTCTTATAAACATATTATCTCTTAATATATCTCATTTATTTAATTAATTGGGATGTTTATTCAATACACATATACATATACACTTGGAATTGGGAAGAACAAGAAGATATAAATAAAACGTAGAATATAATCCAGACATCCTAGTTCTAGTATCTATCCAAAACAAGTACTGTCCATTTATCAAAGTGAAAGAAACATTGGCTCCTTTGTCAATCACAGATCATTTACAACATGTAATACATTTATTCCGATGAGGTATCCAACAATGGATGAATGGACGAAGAAATGTATACATACAAGTACACCTAGTATCTAGTCATCAAAATGAATGAACTGCTGCCATTAATGGCAATGTGGACCAGACTAGTTGATACTATGTTAAGAGAAATGAGAGATAAATACATAGAGAGTCAAATGCCAGATGTTCTCACTAGCATGCAGAAGCTGAAAACGATGACTTCCCTTAAGAAGATATCAAAGTCATTGTTATTAAGGCTGGAGAGAGTAAAGGGGAAAGGGTAGATGGAACCAGGTAATTGTGCCAAACAAATTACATGGGTAGTATTTGTATCCTGAAACACACTAAGGCACTTATTGTTTCTTTGCAACAGTTTATTGCAGGTTTATAAAATGCTAGAAGAAAAGAATCCAGAGGCTCCCAACACAAATACATGTTTAAGAGAGTCGAAATGCCTACTGCCCTGACTAGAGTGTTATATGCTGTTACAGATGTATTAAATCATCCCACTGTGCTCATAAACATATGCAGTAAAAATTAAAATGAAGAGGCTGCAGATATGACGGCCGCGTGTAATCCTAGCACACAAGAGACATGGAGACAAGGAAACTTCAAAGATACCTCATTAGACAGACAAGCAGAAACACTTAAACAATAAGGATTCAGCAGAAGATCTACTACCTCAAAATGTAAGGTGAAGAGTAATCGAGAAAGACATCTGATGTCAATCTTTGGCCTTCATGTGCACAGATGCATGCAGGCGCGTGTGCACACACGCGCGCACACACACACACACACACACAGAGAAAGAGAGAGCGACAGAGAGAAACAGAGAGAGACAGAGAGAGACAGCAAGACAGAGACAGAGAGACAGAGGAAGAGAGAATAATTCTGCATGAAAATAAAATGACTGTAACCTGGATTTCTAGCCTGTGGAGAGCTTTCAGGGAGGAGACAAAGTATTAGTAACTCACTGATGTGAGCACGGAGAGGCCGTTAGTGATCTAGTGAATGAAGAGACTCATCCTTACATTTAAAAAAAAATCAGTTTAAACTGGTGTCTGGGGCTCAATATTGAAACAGGGTACAAATCTACTGTGGGATAGATACATGGGGAGAATAATCTAAGCCAAGTGGCATCTGAGCTCAAGGCCAAGGAGGTAGGTGAGAGTCTGGCATGGTCATAAGAGGAGCGAACCTGAGATGAAGTAACCCATGCTGAGAGAGCATTGTGCAGGGTGAGCTGAGCTGAGCCAGTTGCTGGACAAATGATCTATCTTGTCCTAACAAGCTTTGACTGGTGCTTTAGATATCCCACAGCGAAGAGAAAGTCACAGAAAGAATTTTGCAAGACATAACAAGCAGAAGACTCTTCCAGTACCTCACCAACTCTGTGAGCAGACAAAGGATCTTTGAGCAGCAGATATACAGCCACTGTCACAAGTAAACCTTCACTCTGGACAATGTGACTTAGTTTCTCCACTCAATATTAGACAAAAGCTGTCATTATAAATTTATATGGTTCATTGGTTGAGTTTAGAGCCACATGGTAAAGAGCATACTGGTGGCAGAACTGTATATCAATATATTTGATATTGTACATTTTATCTAACCAAAAGTTAGAGGTTGAAAGTGGCATCTGACATCACTTCCTTTAGCCTTTTAGTTGGCACTTGAATAACTTTCCTATATTCCTTTTGCGAGTTTTCTGTTTGTTTATTCATTCATTTGTTATGCTTATCAATAAGAACTTGTTATTTGTCCAAATAGTAGTACTACTCATACCAGCAAGAATAAGGGGCAATCATGGCCTGAGACAGAATGACACATAAGGAAGAATTCAACTCTAGAGAGTTGAAAGCTTGGAATGGAAGCTTGGCATTGAGCTGGCCTCACACCTATTGCTCTCAGTTCTGAGCTTTCTCAGGGTTTAGGCTAACTCAACTTTACTAGCTCTTCTCTCTGGTGACATGGCCCATTTGCCCCACACACAGTTATATAAAATTTACTAATACACCAGAAAAGGTAATATAGTGAGGTAAGGCATTAGTGTGACATGGTGGTCAAGTGATCACCGGGAGATTTTTGCAACACTCATTCTACAGAGAAGGATTTTGTCTATATATCAGGAATCACATTCTAAACAGGTATCAGAATCTCCATCATGATTCAGATGCAAGCACTGGGAAGTAAAGAAGGAAGGCTAGCCTCAGGTTCAGCTACCTGAATCAAAACACCTGAAGTTGAAAACAAGGTTAGGAACAAGGGTTACAATGATCTGAACTTAGAACTGGTTAAGAATGGGGCTTAAGAAAGAGAGAAGCTGGTAGCTTTGCATTATTAATAATATCCACAGATAACCAGGAATATTGGAGAAATTGGTGAACCTGCATAAGGCATGAAGAAGAATTTGGGTATATTGACACTTCAACATTTTGTGAGTAGCTACATAATGTAGAGCCATGAGGCAGGTCCTGCTGAGCAGGACAAACACACCTAGACAGTGCTTACAGTTGATCTTGACTATGCATACCAATAGTGTACGTATGTGACTTCATATACCCTTGGTTTGACTTAAAACCCCATTGTGAATTCTCTCCACGTGGATTCTTCTTCCAATTTCCTTGCTGCTGCTTTAATTTTGAACACGTGGAAATGCTGAACAAAAATAACCTGTCTGAATATATGAAGAAAAGAACATTTTAGCAGTGGAAGGTGCAGTGAGCTGCTGGGAGGAGATGTGGGGGGCAAAGAACATCCCTGAACTGATCTTTTTAGGAAATTGCAGACTGAAAAACAAAAGACAGATTTTCAAACTAGATTTCCTCTCCAAGAGAACATCCTGAGACATCGCTATTAGTCATAGATACATAATTTAAGGGTTCAAAAGAAGTGTCAGAAAACAATTTTCATGCCAATTCTTCAAACTCCAAATGGAAGAATGAAAAATATAGGATGCGCTGAGGTCTTGAACATGCACGTTTCTCACCCTCAACACCTCTATGTAGCAATTATAAGAGTCAGGTAATTGGGAAGTTACTTTATCAGGATACCCAAAGTTAAAGCAGCTCAGGGGGTGAGGGCCTGCAAGATTGGTTTGCAGCATAAACTCATTAAAGTAGAATTTTTAAAGGTACAGTGAATATAGAAAAAATAGATTCTAGCATAGAGCTGATAAGATAACTTCTGAGGAAAAAAATGCAATGGAAGCAAAGAAATATTTATTCATTCTTTTACACACACACACACACACACACACACACACACACACACACACTTGAATACATGTGATCAAGAACACTAGCTTAACAAGATGGTGACGCTTTCATCCCAGCACTTGAAAGGTAGAGGCAGGACAATCAGGGGTTTAAGTTCATCTTCTATTGTGCTACATGCTCAAGGAGAGCCTGGACTACATGAGATTCATTCTCAAAGAACTAAACGCATGCATTATCTTTGCTTTGCTAGCATAACTGGTTCTTGAGACTTAAGGTGTATACAAAAATGGAAAGTGATAGCAGCTACCAATCAAAGCAAACAGGAAAGTGTAGGGAAAGTTCAATTCAACTCTGTCAAGCTGTGAGCATATGTCAGAAGCAGCACCTGCTCACCCTCTCTAGGCTTCCCCATCACAAATAACCTCCATCCCATTTTGTGACCTTGAAAAGATGGACATGTTTTGGTATTTGTAATTTTAGATGTTTTGTTTCATGGTCTCCTGGTCCTGTATGAGGCCATCATGACAAAGAAGCACAGGTGACCCAGTGACCTTGCTTTTTCCCAGTAGGTCTCACCATTTAAAGTTCTCCCAACCCCCAACAGTAACACAAGCTGAAATAAAGGCTTTAGTTTGCATTTGGCCTATGAGACATATTCAAAATACAAACCCTAGTAGGTAATGTTAGGTTTGGATGGACATCCCCAAGGGTCTGTGCATTAAAGATTATGCACCAGAGTGGTGCCTATGAGAAATGCTGTTTTTTTTTGTTGTTGTTGTTAATGAGGTGTGGCCTAGTGACAAGGCCTTGGGTTACCAGAGAAAAACCCATGAAAGAATATGGTCCCTGACCTCTTCTTTATATTATGCTACTTCCTGGCATAAGAGGTGAATGGTTTTCTTTGGCACATGTCCCCAGAATGATATGTTGTCCTTGCCAGAGGTCCAAAGCAATGGAGCCTAGCTTATCATAGACTGGAACTTCCAGAACCATGGATCCCAATGACCCTTTTATCTCTATATAAGTTAAAGGCTTCAGTTATTTTTGTTATAGTTATAACTGATAAAAGTAGTCTTTTATACCTAAATCTTTTTTCTCTCTTGTATTTTATTTCTATACTTTATGTGATATAGTTCCAGAAGAATTTTTTAAAAAAAAAAAAAATCTAACCACTCATTTCCGTTGCCTCCATCTTTATCCAACACATTTTTATTGCCCTGGATTTTCAAATAACAATCAATTAAAACATGACCTTATATTCCCTCCTTGTTTCCAACTTAATCCATCTTTCCACACTACAGATGCTTAATTATACCTCTAAATTGTAAATCTCCTCACCTTTGCCACATTGCGCCATTATTTTAAAATCTTATGTAGCCACTTACTGTTTTTAAAAATCCAAACCAGGAGGTTGACAGCTTAGTCAGTATTGTGCTTATCACACAAGCATGAAGACCTGAGTTAGATCCTCCAAATCCAGAGCAATGCCATATACTTGTAATCCCAGCCCAAAGGTGGTACATTTAACCTAGACTACTTGGTGGGTTCCAGGAAAATGAAGAGACCCTGTCTCAAGAATCAAGGTGAGCAGTACCTGAGGTTTCCCTCTGGTTTCTAAATGTGCACATGTGTGTTTTTACATACTTGTGCATTTCCCCCCCCCACACACACACATACAAGTAAACTAATTCCTAAAGTGCCTACATACCTCTTCATGGTAAGAGCATGACATATATGTCTCAGTTTTCATTGAATACTTTAGTACTGTTTTTGTAATTCCTTTAGGTTGTCTACCTCTCTTCTGTCTTCAAGGCTTTTCTACATATCTTTCCATTGCATGGAACACTTTGGTTTATTTCCTTAAACTTGATCATCTTAATATTGCTTAGAGATAAACATTTTTATGTATGAAAAAGCATTTGTATCTGGCCTTTTAGCCTGGGTCAGGTCCCTGCTGTAGGTATTCTTGACACTACTTTTAGCATTACTGTTGAAAAAGTTGTTTAATAATTATCTACACTGCTAAATCCTAAGCTCCATTAAAGCAGGATGTGATGTTTCTTGTTCACTGAGGTATAGTGAAAGCATGAACCAGTATCTGAAATTGAGACCTCTAAAATCATTAGTAAAATGGGGAGATGAGTTCCATGAGAGATCACTCATCATCTGAACCCACAATGCAGTGCTTGGATGAAAGAGATAGAAGACATGGAGTAAATTTCAGCCTGGATTCCTAACCTCAACTTCCTGAGTGTAGACAGAATTGGGAAAAGGTTAGGGCTCTCCTGGCTGACTATCCACTTAATTGAAGTAAATTACCACGGGGTGTGGCTAAGGCAGTAACCTAGGTCTTAGGCTTTGCAGAAGGAAATAAACTACGAAGAACAAGGAATGGAGTACTCTTGTTCTGGCCTGTATGGTGTAGATTGTTCCTGAAACATTTCACTCAGGTCAGAGACCCTGGGACCTAATATAGTTAAATAAAGCAGAGGGGAGAGGCAAAGATGCCAGGAGAGGAGGAGAAACGATGGAAACCATGTGGTATTGTTGAAGGTGCTAAGGAAGTACTTGGGAATTCAACTCCAAAAGCTGAAGGTTCTTTCTGCATGTGATGAACATGGCCACACTGCATAGAAGAGATATACAGGAGTAAATGGGTGAAATTTGGACAGAGTCAAATTTCAGCTCTCTATATAAGGAATGACTCTGAATTAACATCTCTAACTATGAGATAGCTTTGTCCCATACTGAAAGAACTCTCCAGAGCCAGCATCATATATTTATGGAAAAAGACAGAGCTGGAAGCTTATTTGATTCCTGCCATTTGTATTGATCAAATACAGATAGGCTGACTCTAAGGTTCTGATATTCAGAGGTTGACGGGAACCAGTTATATGCTGGTACTAGCTTCACAGTAAAGTGGCTCTGTTTGTTTGTTTGTTTGTTTGTTTGTGAAGTAGAAAGAGAAACAGAGAGAGGGGGGCACATATCTACATCTGTATGTGTCATGAATGTGAGCTTTTAAAGGAGAGAGGCAATCCTCTAGTATGTCATTCATCAGATGTCTTATGACTTTTGGGTTCATTTTTATTGATTTTATTTTTTTGAGACAGACTCTCTCACTGGCCTGGAATTTGATGACTAGGCTAGGCTGGTGGTCAGTAAGCCTAAGCGATATGCCAGTCTCCCCTTCCTCAGTAGTCCAGTTCTGCATACATGCCAACATGCTCAGGTCTTCCTCCTGCTATGCCCACAGATCTAGTCATCATTTCCTGTTGTTTTCTTTTGTTTTTGTTCCTGATCGTGTCGTACTAAAAACCATGGTCTCCCTTGGAGCACAGACTTGTTAAACTCACCATTCTCCTCTTACTCACTTTGGAGTGACGGATTACAGATATGCACCACCACACACATGGACAAATTGGCTTTTGTTTTAGAAGACACGATGTGCCTGAAATTGTACACATGCGAGCTGATCCACTTGTACTGTAGAGCAGTACCTGAACATCCTTCCAGGACTCATATTCTTTATTTATACATTACAGAACTTTTAAGACTGAGTATGGCCTACACAACCAGAAACTTGGTACAATATCAATCCTTCTCCTACCTGAACAAAAATGATAAAAGTCTTCATTCTAGGTCATTTTTTAATTATCAAGAGATGCTCGTATTGCAGAGAATAAACAAAGAAATGAGCAGAGGCAGTGAGTTTGATGATACAGAGAAGGATTACTTCCTGGTTTAATATTTTATTCATATATAGGAGGAGTGAAAGTACAGACTTGGCAACTAGAGAGGTTATGAGTCAAGTCACTGAAAGGGAAATGTGGAAAATTACGATCAAAACTTTATTATGTTCATAATTAGGCTAAAAATAAGAGCATACTGCAGCTAAGGGAAAACATGAGCCACAGATATTGGATTTCAAGTAGACAATGTTGGAGAGGAATGAATATAGGGAGCAATATTAGTGTAGGTGAAGACAGGAAGGAAATGGATGGAGTTAATAACTTAATGCATCTGGAAAAGTAGGAGAGCCACTCAATGACGAATAGGTGTAGAAGGAAAAGAAAATAAATGACTAAATAAAGCAGAGAATAAGTGGCTAATAAAGCAAGATACTAAAATCCAAAGCTGCCTTTGAAAATATGGGGATGTAAAACAATAAGAATGGGAATGTAAAAAAAAAATTAAAAAGGCAAGAACAGAATACATACAGTAAAAAATGGGGGAAAACAATGATGGGAACATTGAAACATTGAAGGGAATCTCCAGTTGGTGAAAATTATTCAGCCTTTGAAACTTATGAAAGTATTGTGGCCATAGGATATTCCCAAAATATACGGACATCAGGAATGACCTTAGGTACCTCTGTAACTGCATTGAACAGAGAAAGGGGAGATATTACAACCTAGACAGGCTTTCCTCTTTCTGTAAGGGAAAGGTCAAATAAGTGAATGAGCAATGGGGAGGCATATTTGAAAGAGAGTTGACAGTTTGGAGCAGTATGCTATTGGCATTACAACCCCCAGCACTATGGCACTATGCAGATGTGCTCTTTGCAAAGTACCTTGACCACCATAACCTCAGTACTTCCTCTCTTGAGTGGGAATGCTAATGCATCCATTGGGGAGCACTTCTGTGAGCATATTCTATGAACAGTGTTAATGCCCTGTCAAGTTGCCTCCCTATGTGACAACTCTTCTAATGGCAAAGCAAGGTGGTGCAGTGGGAAGAGCCATTCCACGCGGGAACTAAGGAGGAAGGGAATGAATCAGAGTTCTGGGTACAAATGTTCACAGTTTTAATGCTTACAGTAAGCCACTGAGAGGCTTGTGATGAGGGTCAAATAACAAAGTGCCTGACATACAAGTGTAAGGATCTGAGTTCAGATGGAATTCGTCCCACATCTGTAACACTGATGCTACAGGCAAGAATCCTGCAGAGGCAGGCAGATCTCATGAGCTAGCTGGCTAGCTATGAGTTCTGATTTCAGTAAGAGACTTCTCAAAAGATGAAGTAGACTTCCACAGTGGAAGATATTTTAAGAAAAATCTCTGGCCTAGGCATGTGCACACACACACACACACACACACACACACTGGCACATGGATATACACATGTGTACTGATGCACACATTTACATGACAAATGGACTCATACACTACACACACACCTACAAACAGACTGAGAATAACTATAGAAAAACAATCAATCCCCCAGGAAAGCAAGTGGATTAGATATTATTATCACTGATAGGCAACAATGGGATCCAAACTCCAGTTTCTGAACATACAAGCCTATTCTATGCATCACTTGAGTAATGTTACAGTGTATGATGGTACATACTGTAGAAGTTCCTAAAGATCATGGCCTGACTCCACTATTTATAATCTTGAGTTATTTAGTACAGAAATATCTGAGCAGTCCTCTAGATTGAGCAGTTATCTGTGCATCCAATTCTCCATCTTTCCATATCCACAAACCTGTCGTGGAATATTAGGGAAACATGGAGATTGTACAGACTCCCCCAAGCTACTGGCAGCAAGAAGGAAGCAAAGGAAGAGGAGAGAGGCCAGGGGCTCTTATGCTCCATCTTGCTCTGTGCTCATTCTGAGGTACCTTTAGTCTAGCTAGAAAGCTTCAGCTTCACAGACAGGGGCCGCCTTAAGAAATGTATTTTCAGCAAGGGAGGTGCCGAGATGTATTCATGAGACGTCCTGCATGCCTCACAAATCTCCCTGATTATTGCATGTACATTAAATAATTAGTAGACAAAACTAGAGTGGTGGTGGTGGATAATTTACCTAGACCCGCTGGATGTTTTTGATACATAGCAGTCGGAAGATTTATCTGTGGGCACAGTAAACTGTACTTGGAACAAAACACATTTGCTCTGTGAGGGGAGCAGAAGAGTTGCTTGTGGTGAGGTTGTAAATATGGGTGTGACAAAGAAATACTAGCTTCATTTTTCTTGATCTTCTGTAGAGTGGTTGCTGTGTCTCTGCTCTGCAAAGGACAAGGTAGCACTGCCCCATGTGTTGATGCGTTTAAAAGGTAAAAGCATGGGAGTCCGCTGGCCTGATTTGGAGGTCCAGTGGGAATCGGCCTCCTTGCAGATAATGAGAACATATTTGGAGTGGTTGCCATCAAGCTAGAAAATGTTTTCAATACAAATATCACCACTATTTACAACTAAAAATCTATTGTCAAACTGTGCTGAAAGGAGAATGAAGCCACGGCCTGGAACCCTTTCCATGTTTGGAAAAGCACTTAATGTGCGACCTTCATCCTATAGATAAATGTAATATGAATTTATAGTAATTCAAACCTGTGAATTATATTTAGCTGGGGTTGAAAGTGTTTGAAAATTCAGCCTTGAGCAACACTCGCTGGCTGGAAAAAAAAAAGTGTCTTTCATTTATTCTTCACATTTCTAGGTTTGCAAGTTCCCAGAACTTAGCTCTAATTTCTTCTTTGCTTTTCAAACGCATGTGTTCAGCAAGTTAATGTTACAAGGGCACTAATTTGCCCAAAAGTTTCAAAAATGGATATCTTTATAGAGAGATAAAGAGACAGAGAAGGTGAGTGAGGAGGAGGAGGAAGAAGAGGATGAGAAGGAGAACAATGAGGAAAAGGAGGAGGAGAAGAAAAGAGGAAGAAGAAATTTTTGCTGCTAATTGAATAAGGGAAAATCACATAACAGTCTGAAAAAGTAACAACGTTTTCTTCATTTGGTACTTTGGCTTTCCTGAGCATGCATGTATTATTTTTTTCAGAGATCTTATGTTGGTGAAGAATTAATTCAGTCATGTAATGGATTTAAAATATTTACCCCAATTATACCCAAAGGGAGACTGATCCTTTTAATGGCATCTCAAGGTAATACAGCCTTTAAGTAGAACAATTGAATCTGCAGTTAGGAATGCAAGTCCTGCACTCACAATGTTGAGTTTCAGTTGCTTTGTTGAGTCAAAAATCTAGACAAAGCTACACACAATTAGCATGGCTCCTACATAGTATTTCGTGTCGTCCCTAGTGGGAATTCCAAACTCCTTTTATGGATATGGGAAGTAAAATAAGATGAATGAGCCTGCCACTTAAATTGTTATAAAACTATTAAAGAAAAGTATGTCTTAAGATATCACCTAAGGGGCCAGTAAAAATTGGTTGTCATAGAGGAGAAGTTTTAAATAAAGATTGAACAAAATTACACTCAGGTCCCTGGGGATGCTTCTAAATAATCTTTTCAAATGGGGTTACACAGTGAGGTGACCTTCCTGCCTCACTGCCTGCAAGTTTTATACCAGATATTGTGTGTATCCAGCAAGGCTTAAAAATTCCACTTCCCTCTGAATCTGTCTGTATCCCCTGGATCTCCTAACACCTTGTTCAATGAAAGACACTAATGTTAGTTTCTCAAAACTAGGAATTCATCTAGAATTTCTACCCTTGAAAATTAAGTATCACTGGATTTTTTTTATTATTCTAGCAAATACCTACATATCTTCAACCTTCAGATCACACTGAATGCCCTGGGTTTCATAGGAAACTATTTGGTCGGCCTTTACTTTCATTTTCTTTCTGTCTTCAATGTGTCTACTGGCCCCTACGTGAATTGAAGCCTGTGCATAAAGAGGACCTGATATGTCAAGAGCTACCCTCAGAAAATAGATACATGTTTTGCTGTTTGAAGCATTTGCTCATCCTTCATGCAACTTGCCATCAGCATGAAAACTGAATGTGACTGGGTCAATCATCCTAGGATCATCTTAGGCGAAGAGACTATGGCTGAGACTTCACTTTCGCTGGGCTTTACCGAACATTTGACCTAATGTAGGGAGTCAGTAAATGTCTACTGAACAAAAGAATATGCAGCAAATGAATGGATAAGTAAATAGCTCGCTCTATCGACCTAGACAGCAGAAGCATATCAAATTCCCTTCTAAGTACTCTTTGATATAGTTGCATTCTCTGTAACATTTGTACCTTCTAGCTACAAGTCAATGAGTTAGGATTGCTACACTGTCTGATGAATACAGGATCAGATGGAAAAAACAATGGATTTTAGGAAGATTCCCATCAAAGTAAAACAGACTAACTACAAAGACCAATGGGCCTAGCCTTCAGACAATGTAAGCAAGCTAAGTGATGGAAGACTGTGGGAGTCTGATGCTGTGAAGAAGGAACTGTGGGTGGATGAACTTCATCTCCCAAGAATGGGAAAAGGCCTCAAATAGGTGAGGTTGAGCAAGCTGGATAAAACTGGAAATAAGCCCATTTCAGAATACTGTCACTTAGGAGGCATGCCTTTCTCAGTGATATGTTTTCTCAGAAAGCTGAATTTTAGACTCTCATAGACATCAAGAGAGAGTCACTGACCTAAGCCAATTCATTGTCCTTCTAGAGGGACATTGTTCAGACACTGGAGGGTCCTAGCTTGCTGAAGAGCTTCTCTCCAGAGGGCCAGGATAGTGATACAAAGATGGATAAAAAAAAAAAAAATACTGCATCATTTCATCCACACCTGCAAAAGGTTCACTTCCTGGCTTCAGGCAAGGTAATTGATCACATGATACCTCATGATATCTGCATGGGACGTCGTCAGTCCATTACTCTTTGTTAGCATAGTTTCATTAACCAAATTTCCATCCTGTGAGAGAAGAAATGATTTGTTTTCTTTACAAATGGACAAAACATGGCTTTGAAAATGTGTATGCTTTCTCAGAGGAAGAATGGTAGAAGAGTGCTGAAAGTGTTTGGATTCCAAGCTCACCTGCAATTCCAAACTCAGCTTCTCTCTGTGTCATTTTAACATCTCCACTATCAGCCAAAAGATTTATATTTTCTTATCATCTTAACAGCTTCTTCTGAATATATCTTTCTCCCCCAGCACAGGAATGAATTTAAAGAAATATATTAAATTGAAAAAGAAAGGGGGGGGGGGGCTTGCAAAGCAAGATTCTATTTTGGCCGTAATCTCTCCCTCAGATTCCTTCTTGCACATGTAGCTCTTATCAAATGTGATTTAACATGTCCAAAGGCAGGAATAGAGGTGTGAGTCTGGGTGTTATTACACCATATAGCCAGCAGGTAGGTAATGACCATGAAGAGCATCAAGCAGTATTAATTGCTGATAGCTTTCCAGTAGAGGAATTTGGGCCATAAATAAATTTAAAGGCAACTTAGTTTAGAAACCCATTTTCAATTAAACACCTTAAGTAGCTGCAAACATATACCTTTGATGACCACTGACTACATCTTTCATTGTGTGGAGGACATTTCTCATACAAATGTGATCACAAAGGGATGATATAGAAGAGCTAAAATGGGAGGCTTTCTGTGATGTGCTAATTTCCTTTAACTCAATTCACATGAATCACAACAGCTTTCAAAAGTGTAGCACTGTTCTTGCCCCTGATCCGAATACATAATAAGTTAGAGGAATCTAAACACCCCTGCAAAAAGTTAAGAGCACTCAAAATCTACCACCCAGAAGCAGCTGCATGTATTTTCATGTGTATATGTGTATATATGTGTGTGTGTGTG